>CAUYON010132954.1:0-16492 GCA_963573935.1 Arctocebus calabarensis
TTTTTTTTTTGTCTTCCTTTCTCCTCTGCTCTTCTTCCCTTCTTTGTTTCCCAGCTTCCTGTATAACCCGTTTGCCTCAGTATCCAGGAAATATTAATATTCACCTCTGTATACGCACTGACTTTTACCTAAGCCTTGTTCATAACCTGCTGTGTATTCTTTTCTCTTGCCCAAACATTGCTGTTGGGAGGATGTGTATCAGAGCTAATGATTATTATTAATCTCCAATTTCCTTACTTCATCTGCTTCAATCTAGTCCTTAATGCAAAGAAACCAAAACACCACAATTAATTTAGTGTTCTTATAACACTAACATTCCCGACATTCTTTTGGGAATTTTCTGGATCATTATAGAGATAAATTTTTCTCCCAAGAATGTACTTCTAAGGACGTTACAGTATTTATGTTAGGTTAATTAATTTAATTTTCCCTGCATGTACTCACTATGTGATAACTTATAGAGGAGGGAAGGCTTTTCCATGTTCCAAAAATTGCAGAATAACAATGTATATTGGCATACAATAAAAACCTCCCTGCCATGCTGAGATCTATTAATCAACACAAAAAGATTATCACTAATAGGATGTCAGCCTAGAGGAAGAAAACTGTCTTAGACAAAACTTTTAGGTAGTTTTGTCTTCCAACACATACAGTAAAGCAATTGTGAAATACCTTTCTAGCTGCTTAAGATGTGTTTTAAGGTATTAGATAAAGGTAAGGATAAACAAATATTGTATAGGTCCTATAGAAAAATATGATCAGGAATTCTGAATGAAAGAATATCTTATGATGAAAAGAAATATTAGTGTTTGATGGGGTTACAAGTTATATTCTTACTGTTGATTTTTAAGAATAACTTATAATTCATGTAAAGTATATTTAATCTATAGCTACAAAATCTGATCCATTTGTCAATAGGGGTGTATTGGGTACTTTATTTCATTGATTTTAGCAGACTATTTGTGAAATGGCCAGAGCATGTGCAAATGACTCATTTAAAAAATAGTAGATTTGATTGATTAGGCAAAAGAGGAAGGAGATTTGGTGGAAGAAAGAATCTTCTATTCAACAGAAAATAATAAATGGCTACTTGTGTGCTCCATACAAAATGATGAGGATGAATGTTTCTGTGACTGGGAAAATATGGCCTAATTACTGTACATAGTACATACATTGCATTTTGGAGAACTTTTAGTGTCATGCCATCATTATCTTCACAATATCTCAGAGTAGGTATCATCTTAATAAAATCATGAGAACTCTGAAGCCCAAGAAGATCAGGAGACTTACAGAGTTTGGTGAAGTATGATGTGGATGACCTGGCGGGGAATATTAGCACTTATAGCTTTTGCCATTGAGCCAGAAAAAGCAGGTTCAAAATACTAAAGGTAGAAATTTCTGCAAAAACTCACTGAAACTTTAGAATCTCATATTGGAAACAACAGATGAAGATGCAAGTAAATAAAACATACATATAATTTATTATTGTGGTGTTAATTTTTAAAAGATAGTAATACAGACCAATACTGAGATCATAATAATGAATAAAAGCATGACGAAAGCCTCTTAGGAAACACAAGTATATTTTTTAAATTCTTTCGAAATGACTGTAGGATTGTATATGGAAATGTAGACATTGAATCTTTTGTTGAGTTGCCATGGTGTTTGACAAGGTATTGCTAGAATAATGCTTTGTATCAATAATAGTTCCTAGTGTTTTTGAAATATTATGTGACAAACGTATTTTTATCATAAGGAAATAATAATTTTAAAATCTAAGCTTAGATGCAATAAAATGATACACTATACAGAAAAAAAATCTTTAGCTATTTGCATGTCTACTTTTTGTGTGTTGTGCCTATTCTTTTTACTCAAGCTCATTGGATTCTATACCTTGTTCTTATTTTAAATACAAGTTATATTGTTAATATCTTATCCCTCTCTAGAACTTTCCTTTTCACTCTTACTGGTATCCTTTAATAATGAGATCTGAATTTCAATGAAACCCACTTTGTTGATCATTTTCTTTCTGGGCAGTGTTTTGAGAATGTCCATGACTACTCCAGAGTAATAATGAATACATTCTCCTATGCTATTTTCTAAAAGTTTTTACTTTACATATTTATGCCTGGTGATCCTGACAGAATTCATTTTTGTGTCATATAAATTAGAAGTCCAGGTTCATTTTATTGTTTCCACAAAGATATCCTATGACTTTAGTACCATTCATTAATTATTTTCTCACTTCAGTCCAGTGTCATACTTACTTTGGATCAAATGACTAAACATTTATGGATCTATCTTTGGAATCTATTCTGTTCCATTGATTTATTTCACTATTCTTGAAACCAAAACAGCCTGCTTTGACAACTATTGTCTTATAATAAACCTTTTTTCCCAATCTGTAAATTATTTTAATTTTCCCATAATTATATTTATGGGCTCTAGGATGATATTCCAATGCCATATACCATGGGTAATGATCAAATTAGAATAATTAGCATATCCATCTCCTCAAATATTGATCATTTTTCAGTGTTAGAAATATTCAAAATCCTCTCATAGCTATTTAACAATATACAATATGTTGTTTTAAAATTTAGTCACCTATAGTGCCATAGAACTCTAGAACTTACATTCCTCCTGTCCACCGTCTTTTTAGTCTCTCCACTAGTCTACACTCTACTTCCATAAGATTAATTTTTTTTGCTTCCACATACAAGTAAGAGCATGCAGTATATATCTTCTGTGTTTAGCTTATTCTGCTTAGCTGCATGTTGCTGCAAATGACAGGATTTCATTCTTTTTACTGCTTCACAGTATTCCACAGTATGGAATATATGTGTATGTGTGCGCGTGTATGTATACGCATACGTATCTGTGTATATTTATATATATATACCTATGTATGTATGTGCGTATATACACCATGTATATGTGCCACATTTTCTTTATCCATTCATCTGTTGATGGATAGACATATTCCGTATCTTGAGTGTTGTGAATAGTGCCGCAGTAAACATGAAGTTCAAATATCTCTTTGTCATACTAATGTCTTTTCCTTGAGATATAATGTGATTGTTGGATTCTATGGTAGTTCTATTTTTTAATGAAACTTCATACTCTTTTTTATAATGGCCCTATTAATTTACATTCCCACCAGCAGTATGTAAGTGTTCCTTTTTCTCCCCATCCTCACCAATATGTGTTAATGTTGACTTTTTGAAAATTGAATTGGGATGATATCTCCTTGTGGTACTGATTTCCATTTCCTTGATATGAGACTCAGTATTTTCTCATATTTGTTAGCTATTTGTATGTCTTTTTTAGAAATACCTACTCAGGTCATTTGCCCATTTATTTAATTGAATTTTATTTCTTTACTATTGCGTTAAGTTACTCGTATATTGTGCATATTAGTTCTTTATTGAATGAATAGTTTGCAAATATTCTCTTCCATTTTCTAGGTTGTATTCCAGTCCACTGATCATTGCCTTCACTGGGAAGAAGCTTTTTAGTGTGAAGTCATACCAACTGTCTACTTTTGCTTTGCTTGCATATTCTTTTGAGGTCTTATAATAGAAACTTTTGACCAGATCAATGTCCTGAAGTACTTTTTCTCATGTTTTCTTCTAATAGTTTCATACATTTGATTTCTTTTCGAATTGATTTTTTGTATGGTGAGAGATGGGAGTCTAATTTTATTTTTCTATGTCTGGATATTCAGTTTCCCAACCCCATTTATTAAAGAGAGTGTGCTTTCCCCAGTCAAGGTTCTTTGTGCCTTTGTCAAAAATCAGTTGTCTAGATTGAGTGCAGTGGCTCACACCTAATACTGACATGTTATCTAGGAGGCCAAGGCAAGAAGATCTCTTGAGCTCGGGACCTCAAGATCAGATGAGACCTCCTCTGTACTAAAAATAGAAAAATTGTCAGGGTGTTGTGGTAGGCACCTGGAGTTCCACCTGAGGAGGCTGAGGCAGCAGGATCCCTGGAACATGGGAGTCTGAGGTTGCTGTGGTAGGCTGACATTATAGTACTCTAGCCTGGGCAACAGAGTGAGAGTCTTCTCAAAAAAAAAAAAAAAAAGTCGGTTGAATGTAAATACATGGATTTATTTCTGGGTTCTCTTGTTCGATTGGTCTGTGTGTCTGTGTGTATGCTGCTACCATGCTGTTTGAGTTGCTGTATCTTGGTAGTATATTTTAAAGTGAATTAATATCCCTTCACTTGTGTTTCTTATACCCTCAGGATTGCTTTTTGGCTGTTTGGGATCTTTTAGGGTTCCATTTGAACTTCAGTATTATGTTCTCTTTCTGTGAAGAATGTCATTAGTCTTTTGATAGGGATTGCATTGAATCTGTACATCACTTTGGGTAGAATCATCATTTTAGCAATATTAATTCTTCTAATCTATGAACATGGATGCCTTTGCGTTTTTTTGTGTGTGTCCTTTTTGGTTTTTTCGTCCGTGTTTTATATTTAACCTTATAGAAATGGTTGACTAAGGGCCCAGGGTAGTATCATGTGGTGTTGCGCTGAACTATGAGATGGTGGGACATGGAAATATTTCAGACTCTGTGAGGCCAGGCTCAGTGGCAGCAAAGATCTAGAATGAAGGAACACAGCTGTTGCCTGAAGATTTAGAGGAAGAAACTGTACCATGATGACTCTCCTCCTCAGGGAGGAGGGTGCTCAGCAGCTCAGACTCTAGGGGGCTAGGGTAGCTCCAGGGAAGCAGAGTACTACAATGGTTTAGCCTATAAGGTAGAATCTGTCAGCTATTGCTGTTTCCCTGAGCAATGAGACTCAGGGTAGATGTCAGCACAGCTCTGGGAGGCACAGGTGCTTAGCTCAGCCAAGGCACTGATTGCCTAGGAGATAAAACATCACTTCAGTTTTGAGAAGCATTTTTGCTCTGGGCAGCCAAGTCACTGTTTTCCTTGGATGCAGAGTTCTGCTTTAACATGGGAGATGGAGGTTGACTGTTGCAGGCATCGACAGTGCTGTTTTCCTAGAAGACAGAGAACCAGAATACTACTTGACCTTAGTCCATAGGGTCATAATTGCCCTGGGTGGCCATGTGCCATTTCCCTTGGATACAGAGTGCTGCTTCAGCTGTGGCCCAGGGGGTAGCACACAGTAACTGGGAAGGGTAGAGGAATGGTTCTACCAAAGCTTTGTTTCCCTAAGAAAGAGTTCAAAACTTTAGCTCAAGTCCCCAAATGCAGGGTACAGCAGTGACAGGCAGGGGTAGATGGAACAACTCTGCCGACATGCAGTTTCTCTGAGGGAAACTCTTCAGCTTAGGTCCCAAGGTGCAGGGCACAACAAAGATTGGGAGGGCTAGATCAGCAGCTTGGCTCCAGATGTCAAGCCACTGGATAGAGTTGGCTCAATAGCAACTAAGCTTCAGGCATGAAAAGGTACCATGATTAATTGTCCCTGACACAGGACACACCCCCAACAGTAGTTCCAATTCCAAAATGGGCATATCACAGTAGCAGTGCTGGTCACAGTAGGTGGGACATAGTATGTAAATACCAGGCAGCTCCTTCACCTCGGTTAATGCCTGTAAGGACTGTAGGCGTCCCCAGCAGTGAGGATAGAGAGGTCCAAGAGGTGTTGAGAGCCGCTGGAATCCTTCTGCATGCCTTTTCTCCACAGAGAGAAGTCCCTCCTGGGTCAGGCTGGTCCATGCTGGGGGACGGAATGGTTGAGACTACGGGTTTCCAACTGTTTACTATGTAGCTGACTTGGGTTTCTCTGGGGGATTCTGTGTTACCTTTGATATTCTTTAGCATGGTGCTGGTGCCTTTCTTTTCAATAAAAGGTAGTTGTCTATTTGTCATTTGGGCTGAGCACTAAGGGCTTGTAGTCAGCCATCTTGATGATGTCATCCCCCACAAATCTTCCCATCAAAAGCATACGCTAGTCCAGCTTTACTCTGTTTAAAGATTGTCTTCACGATTCTTGGTCCTTTGCAATTCATAAATATGTTAGAGTTAATTTGACAACTTTACAGCAAAAACTTCTGCTCTGATTACAACTGGGATTCTGTTAAACCTGTAAATCAATTTGTCAAGGACTAACTTGACCTGTTCCAGTTTGTGAAAATGATCTATACCTTTATTTCTGTAGTTCTTCCTTAATTATTCTCCATAGGATTTTATAGTTCTATGCTTATTATTTTGCTCGTTATAATTTAATAGAATGTTGAAAAATCAATAAATGGCTTAATATGTATTTATTACGTGACAGTAAATATTTATTGAGCATTTACAATGTATCTGACCCTATGCTTTCATCTACTTTTGTGTATTGTTATTTCATCCTCACCACAGTCTTATGAATAAATGCTTTGATCATTGTCATTAAATGTAGACCTGAGATTACATAGGATATATAATTTACCTTTGTCACATATGTGGTTTGTGATAGAAACAACCTTTAAACTTAGGTCTGTCAAATATCAAAGCCCATAGTTTTCAAAAGATGTTCTACTTACTACTTAAATAATTTAGACTATAACAATGGGTAGATTTTTAGACTTGTATTTTCTATATTCATGACAAATTATTTTTATAAATATTAGCAAATTTTCTGATAAAAATTTATTTAGACACTATGATATGATAGGGAATGTTAATTTAATGGTAAAGTTCTTTTAGTATTACTACAAATTAAGTGTCTGGGCAATCATCTGAACTTCATGGTTATGTTTAAGTTCTTCATGTGTAGAATGGGAATAATATTAGTAATTTCTAACCTTTTATTTGATAACTATTGAAAACTATTCGATTATATCTTTAAGATGAAAGTACTGTAACAATCTTTATAAATTGCATTAATGCTTTGAAAGTCTGTTTCTTTATTTTTTATGTATATATACTTTACAAATTATATTAAGAGTATTTAAAATAGCAATTGTTATGCTGCCCCAGATTTAGTACCCCTTTCACCAATTTATTCTTCCTAATTCTATGGAAGAAAAAAGATAGGCCATGTGCAGGGGCTAATGCCTGTAATCCCAGCACTCTGGGAGTCCAAGGAGTTGGAATGACCTCAGGAGTTCCAGACTAGCCTGAGCCAGAGCAAGACCCTGTCTCTCAAAACTAGTTAGGTGTTGTGGCGGGGCCTACAGTCCCAGTAGAATTGCTTAAGCCCAAGTGCTTGAGGCTGCTGTGAGCTATGACACCATGATTCTCTATTGAGGGCAAGAAAGTGAGACTCTGTTTCAAAAAAAAAAAAGTAACAAAATATTGCTTTCTTTATGTTTCATATATCTTGGCTCTCCTGGGATAATCTGGGTTAGTTCATGTTTACCTAGTCTAATGACTGAAAGAACCTGCTTTAACTCTCAACAGCAAAACAATTTAAAATATCATATGTGTACTCTTATATTAGGTGATGATTTGCTTTATTTTTAGTTGAAGGAAGGCTAAAATTTCTCATTTATTTTGCCTTTTTCAATAAATTTTACTTACATGAGTCCCAAAAATATGCCCCTCTAAAACTGTTTCCACATATTTAAAATTGATTTAACACTTGTGTTAATTTTCAACCAGATTGCAGTTTATAATTTACAGGATAAAAATACAGCTTATATGTGTAGTGAAAGGCCAAGATTCATCAGTTCCTCTATACATGTCAAAATAATGTGCTTATTATGCTTTGGGGCTCTCCTGCTTTGTTTTGATCTTTAAAAAAATTTTAAAAAAACCCCAAAAACTAAACTAGATTGCCAACCTTAAATTTCAAAATGCCAAATGGAAGTAATCTTGATGTAGTGAACAAAGATTGGGAGAGTGGAGATGTGCAAATTTCTGGATTGTATTGATGAATATCAAGTGTCAATTATACCAAATACTCATTGAGAGAAAGGTGAGTTTTGTTTCCTCATCTTTCCATAATATTGGATTCCCCTGGTACACTTGCTATCCATTTCTATCCCCACACACGCTGGTTATGGGATTAAAGGGCAAACAGGTATTTGAAAAGAATCAGCTAGAGTTAAAGGAATCAGGAACAAACTACGTTTCTCCAGCCTCTTCCCACAGCTATGGGAACTGTGGAAGCACATTGGTGTTTAATAAAAGGGTGTTTTCTTAACATTTTTATAATTTTAAAAGCCTACCTTGGGAACGGTCTTATAAAAAGATTGGCATTGCTCAAAGAAACTTGCCAGAATGAAACAGAACAGATTTTTTATGTGACAATTTCCTAAGCAACAGGATTAGGTTTGTCGATGTTTTTGTTATCTGCTGTTTTTGTTTTATTTTGTTTTCTTAACCTTTTACCAATCTTATAATCCAAATGGCATTTGTTTGTTTGTCTTCTCAGCCCATCTGTTGAATAATGCAGGAGCTAGTTGGCTTTTGTCTCCTTTTGATTTTAACCGATGCAGGACAAATTTTTTGGTTTGATTCATGTTTATTTCCTTTTTTCTCTTGATCACTTTAACATTTGAGAGGACGCTTACATCATTAAATATGTGAGCTGTGATCACTAGCTTTATACTGAAATTTATTTCTTCATTATTCAGAGAATTCCTTCATTTGTTTTATGCCCGTCTGGTCTTAAGAAAGCTTATGATCTTTTTCTATGTGACTGAAGAAGGAAAAAGTAAAAAAGTACATTCACATTGAGAGTTGAAGGATTTTCTTGTTTCAGAAAAGAACCTTCCATTGTGATGCTAGGGTGCATTTACATTTGGGGGAAATAGATTGGTTGTTGCTGTTTTGAATGGAGAAAAATGACAAAACATTTGGACTGAAAAGGAAATATTAATGCCAGGGACCATGAGTTGTCCTTTCTTAAGAAAAAAAAAGAATGGAGAAAGGTGGCCTAAAATAATAATAAACATATCCTTTCCTAGTGCTTTGGAGAAAAGTGGAACTCTAAGGAAAGACTTTATATTTGAAAGATAATACTCTCAATTTTCTGCTCTTCACAATGTCCTGAAGTTGATGCTGACGCACGAGGGATTTTTTGGTGTATTTGTTCTCAACAGTCTGAGTCCCGGAGGCAGATGTGCGAGGCAGTATGTCTCCCTCAGTGACTCGCTAACATCACTAGGAAAAACCCAAAATGAGTTGCCAAGAATAAAATAGGATTTTAAAGGAATGATTTTCTTATACATGGTGAACTTGTCAACCTCAGACTGGATAAATTAATTATGCCCTGATAGCATAGCTCCAGACAGCCAACCTTTGAAGATCTATTCTTCTCTATAATCAATATAGCAATTTAGCATTTAAACCTGCCTCCAAGTGAAAGGTCATAGAACTCACTGTGAACATTTCTTAGATTCTATTCATTGTTCTTTCTTTGTAACGTAAAACTATTTCAATGAAAAAATCAAAAATTATAAAGCAAAATCATTAAGATGGCTATTACTTTTTCAAATCAAATCTAAAATTAAGTTGGGACCAATTTATTAAATAAAAATGTATGTTCAGGGAAATGATAAAAATGATTAGGATAAAAAGCACAAATGGTTTAAAATGGGAAAAATCATCATTTTTAATTAAAGAAAATGAAATAGTAGAAGTTAATGTACCAAGTAAGAATTATAGAATTAAAGTTATGAAAATGACATGAAAGGTCTCATATGCTAGACATTTCCTCTATATTTAAAAAATATAAATTAATGAAATATAATATCTTAATAAATAAATTATATATGCAAATATATGCATATTTCATATTTAAGCTATGCTAAACAATTTAAAAATTTCTTATTTTAATAACTGCCATGCCATAAAATCTCAGAGCCTTTTTCTATGTTTTCTAACTTCCCATAGAAGTTTTTAAAATTAGTGACAAAATAATGTTCAGAAATATTCATTATGTGTAAGAGTTATCATATATAAAAACTGTTATGTGAAAAAGTGGGGACTAGTCATAGTTTACTCTTAAAAAATATCATGAAAACTTTAGAACTGTCCCCAGTTTGCTTGTCTTAGTCTGCTCCATGTGGTATAATCTCAATATCTTACCCATTCCACAACTTTTCCGAGAATTATTATCTTATGGTTTTATTTCTGTGTGTATTTAATAATATCAAATCTGCTTTATAAGTTATAAAGGTTGAAGTGATAAGAGCACAGGGTAATGAATTAAATTCAGACATAAGCATTTTAAACATATGATAAAATATCTCCAATGGGGAGTTTTGTCTAATACAGTTACACAATATTTTTCTGATTATATCTAAAATATAAACGCTGTCATTTCTGAAATGAAAAAAAGTAAAAATTTATTACCAGTTGAATAATAATAAATCAATTGGTTAACTCTTGGGAACTCCCCTGATTATGAGCTCCACTGAGCAAGGTCCATTCTACATTCTAGAAGAGTATGGTTGTCATTCTTGTTTCTGCTTCACCGAGTTAGTCAGTAATAGGACTCAGAACGACCCTGCCTGCGGTACTGCCACTCACCTCTGCGTGGCCTAGTTACTCAAGTAATTACGCTAACCAGGTAGAATATCTTCTTTATTTTTGTGACAATGAAGGTTGTGAGTCGCCTTTACTTCCTCTTTATAGAAAGTTCTTTTTGACTAAAGTTAATAATTCTCCATCAAGCAAAGCCAATTTGGATCTGTGTCTTTGTGAGCTGTTCTTTCTCTCTGAGGGTCTGGAGGCAGAGGCGGCCTCTGTTCAGAAACGTGGAACCAAAGCCAACTCAAGTTAAAAGTTGTATGTTTCACTATCGTTCATGCCACTTCCTGGCATTGAAATGATAGTATTTGTCTGGACTCTATATAGAGTTTGAATATTTAGTAAATGTGCACAATACATCTTTCAAGAAAAATAAGTGTAAAGTAGAACTCATTTTCCCTTAACAGCAAAGGAGATAGTTTAGTCTGTCATAGAACAAAGTATTCTTCCATTTTATATTCTCTAAAAGTTTACTTTTTTCTCATTCTGATATTCTGATAAAGTGATTAAAAAATTCTTTTTTAAATAAGAGTTTGGGGCTAGAAGTTAGAAATGGGATAAGGTAAGTTTCCTTTACAAAAAAAAAAAGAGAGAGAGAGAAGTATATCTTGGCATTGAAGGCTTTGTATATCTATTTTCCTATAACAGAAAATATTGCTGACAACTATAAGGCAAGTATACTGAATGCTTCTTCGTTTCTTTTTTTTTTTTCTGTTTTTGGCTGGGGCCAGATTTGAACCTGCCACCCCTGGTATATGGAGCCAGCACCCTCCTCCTTGAGCCGCAGGTGTTGCCCCTTCCTCGTTTCTTTCTTTCTTTTTTTTTTGAGATGAGTTTCTCTATGTCACCCTTGGGAGAGTGCCAGGATGTCACAGATAACAGCAACCTCAAACTCTTGGGCTCAAGTGATTCTCTTGACTCAGCCTCCCAAGTAGCTGGGACTACAGATGCCAGCCACAACGCCTGGGTATTTTTAGAGATAAGGTCTCACTCTTGCTCAACTGGTCTTGAACTAGTGACCTCAGGCAGTTCACCCACCTCAGCCTCCCAGAGTCCTAGGATTACAGTCACGAGCCACTGCACCTAGCCTTCCCGTTTCTTAAGCCAGATGTATCTGTTCTTTAAAGAAAAAAAATGTTTTTATTTTCAGTGTCTTGACTTAAGCATTTTAAATCTGTACTTGTGATGTTTCTATAATTAGTTTTATGCCATTTATATTATTACATATATTTAGTTGTACATGTCTATATACTGTTTCACCTTAATAATAGAATTCTTATTTAATAAATGAACACATAAGAGTCTTAGCAATGTTTAAGGCATTTTTAGTAGGAAGTAAGCATTATTATCCAGATACGCAAACCACCATTACTTATTAAATTACTGTATATGACTGAATTCTTTAGCACCAATTCTTTAGTTATTTTTCTTCATTATTTGGTTGGTGCAAAAGTAATTGAAGTTTTGGGCTATGAATTTTAAATCATTATATCTGAGCTCAAATACATCTTTATCGATCAAAATTGGAACCATTACAATCATTGTCAATGAGAAACAGTTTCTTCCTGTAGCGTAAAAATCCCTGCTTTGGGATTCCACAAACTCTTGGAAAGCATTTTCTGCATCCACTGGTTGTGGAAACATTTTCCCTACAAAAAGTTGTTGAGATGCTTGAAGAAATGTTTGTCGGTTGGAGAGGTCAGGTGAATATAGCGGATGAAGCAAAACTTCATAGCCAAATTTATTTAACGTTCTCTAAATTTCTGATTAATATAAGGACACATATGATTAGATTACATGTTTGCATTTGTTAGGTGAAGTCCGAGTTGTACTTTTGGAACATTGGTTATGTGACCTGTGGTCAGGCGTTGTCGTAGAAAAGAATTGGGCTCTTTCTATTGGCCAATGCTGGTTGCAGGCATACAGAGCATCTCATAGATTTGGCCTATCTCTGTCTGGTATTTACACCTCTGATGATACCACCATCAGTTTGAAAAATAGTTCATAATATCTATAAAGTTTATGGCATGTACACAGTGAGAGCTAGATTATAAATTGATTTTACCAAATTACAGAAATAACTGGAAGTCAAAATGGACCTCTGTGATCTTCCTCTTAGATGAGGATGCAGAGGCCAAAAGTGAAGACATATGTGCCAGCTAATGCATATTCCAAAGGTAGATTATCTGTATAAGACCTGAAAAGGTTGTAGTTAAAAAATTATTTGAGGTCTATAGTTTAATTGGTATTTAAGTTACACAATATGCCTGTTTTTCAAAAACTCAATAAAGATATGCTTAAGATTTATACATTTATTTTATGTAAAAACTACTTGATTTCTGGAAGTTGAAATCCTAATACATATATATCATAAATGGCGGCAGCAACAGAAGTATAAACAGCATCATCACTATCCTCGTAATGTTTGGATCCGTGAGGCAGGAAAGAAACACATGCCCATTCTGTTTGTTCTGGGCTTTTCTGTTTTATTTTTCTTTGTTTATTTTTCAGATCAACTAAATATAGACAAGTGATTAAAGTACCTACAGATGTTATATTCATGTCTACTCTTAGAAAGTAATCAAATGGAGTTTTAACTCTAACGTAGAGCAAAATGAATACGGAAAGCAATGCTGACAATACAGTTTAGATTTTGTGCTTATTATAAATATTAGTTATATTCATACTTATGTTCTCAGGACCAGGTACACGCTATTGAAGCACATAATACAGCATAGTAGATGACAGATTAGGATCATCAATGTCTCTCCTTCACCTAAACTATGGCAGTTACTTAAAGACACTGGTAATTGGCGGTGCCTGTGGCTCAGTGAGTATCAGAGCACTGGCCCCATATACTAAGGGTGGCAGGGTTGAACCCAGCCCCGGCCAAACTGCAGCAACAACAACAACAACAACAAAAATAGCCAGGCATTGTGGTGGGTGCCTATAGTCCCAGCTACTCTGGAGGCTGAGGCAAGAGAATCGCCTAAGCCCAAGAGCTGGAGGTTGCTGTGAGCTGTGACATCACAGCACTCTACTGAGGGGCATAAAGTGAGACTGTCTCTACAAAAAAAAAAAAAAAATGAAACTGGTTATCTAAATCTAGGATCTCAAAGCCTTCCTGCGTTTTTTAAAGCCCAAATTGGCCAGATTAAGCAGATAATTTCAAAGAAAAAGAAATTTCAAAACTAAAGGTGCTTAGCAACCAAAAAATTTCTCCAAAATCATTTACTTTGCAAAGCCAGAGAACTACCATATTTTACTCACATATAGGAAAATAATTTCAAATGAAGGAGCTACCAAGACTGCGACAAAGGCTTCATGTAAAGACCTGAAGAAAGCAACCTGTTTTATTTAACATTTTGATTTAGATTTGCCATGGCAGAGCATTAAAATTGTTTCATTGCAGTGAAACATAAGGGCTCTTCAGATGAAGTCTAGATGTTAAACTCACTTGCTATGGAGAAACAGTAGGAGGTAGGAGGTGTAAGAAGCAATACTGTCTGTGTGAGAATAATGTGAGAAGAACAAACAAAAAAAAATGGGAACTATGAAACCCTCTATGGAAATATAAAATTAATCAAAATGTAGACCAGTTGGTGAGGGAGAGAAAAGTCAAAGAAGTATCTAAAGACTTTCTCTGAAGGGCAAACTACAAGTAACTTTTAGATATTCAAAGACTTTATCATTTTCTAATTAGTACTACAAAATACTAATATGTATTTATTTAAAAAATTATTCCTAAATTCTCAGAGTTTTTATTATGTGAATGTAAATTAGGAATCTCCAAAAAGTGAAATAAATTACAATGTTTGCCACACTGGTTTAATGAGAAGCATTTTTTACCTTTGAGAATTTGGTATGACTGATATTCCACAGATCTCCTTGAAAATACTAACTTAACTAAGGGTTATAGAGTGAAGGAAGTGAATAACACCTTTCAAAAACTTCCACATCATCAAATTCATATTGATAGGGAGGCAGTTAGCTCAGTGCTGCACATATGGAAAGAGGTAAGATAGTCCTTGCTGTGAAGAGTGTACATGAAGTTTCAAAAAGATGTCTCAAAGTAAGGATTGATAAGAGAAAATAAAAGTCAGGAAGAATGACAGAGAATATGCCTGTGAAATTTGCTGGAACCTTGTATTTTTTCACATTCTAAAATTGAAAAGGAGAGTTTATATTTAAAAACCATGAAATTAAAAAAAAAAAAGAAAACTTAGTTATTTTGTAAGTGAATGGTAAATGGAAAAAAAAAAATAGCTTAAGGCTAAATCAGTGATAAGGCTCAAATTTACCAGTGACACCAGAATGCTATTTATATTGGAAGAAATCATCAATTTTAAAAAGAATTTGGGTTTATTTAAAACGTGTTGAAATAGTTTTCTTTTGTTTCCATACTTGGCATTGATTTGTCAACCCAGTGACCTTCCCATTTTGGACTTACCTACATGCCCAGGAGATTTCTTTGGCTACTTCATTGTGTTATTTGGCTCTAAGGTCAAGAAGTTTGTTTTTTTTTTAGATAACCTGTTTGACACATTAAACACTGCCAGCCACTCTCATCTTTGATACATCTTTGATTTCCATGACATTCTCTCCACTTTTTCTACTTTTAAATTTCTGTGCCTATTTCAGAGGCTTCTCTTGTATTCTCAAAATTCTCAGTGGAACTTGCTTTCCTCCCTATCCATTCTCCGTGGCTGAGCTAATCTACTCTTCTGACCTCATTCGTGGCTGTTCTGATTAAATCACTTGAATACAAGTTTTATAATACTCTCCTGGCTTCCATAATAGGAATCAACATACCAACTAGTCCCCTTAACCCATGGTCAGTGTAAAGCCAGACTTGCATAACTGATCTTGTTGTTTTATGTCTTCCACTTGTTCAATATCAATATCAAGCTTTGGAAAAGTTATCTATCAAGACAGAAGCCTGCTGGATATCACTAACCTTAACCCTAATCCATCACATCCAGTCTGATCTCTAACCCATTATTAAACCTGTTATTTTTAACTTGTTCTCAAAACTAATTTTCACTCTTCCTTCCTCCTGTGCCATCAATGCAGTAGTTCTGTCCTCATCATTTCTCACCCAAGTGATTATACCAACCATTTAAACTTTTATTTTGCATTGCTGTTGCAATGGCAAAACTTTTGGGGTTTGAAGTGACTACTTGAAAATAGCCTTTTTACCATGTGGATGGTACAATACAAATACGTATAAATTTTGGCCTTTTATAAAATTATATAGTAATATCATAAAACATTGTCATCCTCAAGCCATACACAACTTCAGAGTGTGGGACCGTGTGGGACCATATGGAACCTTAGAAAGTGAGTATCAGGAACAGATCCAAGCTGAAGGAACAGAGAAAGACCATCTGGTACATCAATCAGACATTCAAACCAGAAGGCCCATTAATACTTTCTAAACAAAACTGCCTTCTTCTACCCGACTTCATAGGGCCTTGAATGGCCTACCTTTCAAAAGCAGTAGAGATTTCTGATTCCCTCAATTTTATAAAAATGTGGGAAAATTTATTTAGGCCACAGTGTAATTTCTGCTTTTCTCTCTAGATTCCACAGGAATTCTGTAATTAAAATATGAACAGTTCTCATAGAGTATCCCACAATCTACATACCACATATTTAATGGGGTCTCACTTTTTGGATGATGGCATTTGATAACATGATTGATTGCTTTTCAGAGGCAAATTAACTTCTAATAAAAATCATAGGCTGAGGAGCCAAGATGGTGGCCGAGTAACAGCTTCCTTGCAACTGGGCTCGGTGAGACTGGGGAGAGAAGACTTCAGGCATCTCTGGCTGGCGAGATCTGCCCAGAAACACCCCTTTGGGGACACAGGGAGACAGCGTGAGACTTCTGGACCCCCTGAGGCAGGCAAAAGCAGTGGAGATCTGGCAAGTGTTTGCGTGTGTTCGTTCGGTCTAATCCTGCCGGCAGCTGTGACTACAGCACCAGTGAGATTGCAAACTGGAAAGGCCTTACCTGTGAGCTGTTTGGGTTTCTTTTGGACTTG
>CAUYON010132956.1:0-23962 GCA_963573935.1 Arctocebus calabarensis
GTAGTCCCAGCTATTTGGGAGGCGGAGGCATGAGACTCGCTTGAGCCCAGGAATTGGAGGTTGCTATGAGCTGTGATGCCATAGCACTCTGTCCAGGGTGACAGCTTGAGGCTCTGTCTCAAAAAAAAAAAAAAAAAAAAAGAAAAAAAGAAAAATTAGCTGACCATAGTGGCATACACCTATATATGTAGTTCTGGCTACTCGGGGGGGGGGGGGGGGGTGAGGTGGGGGGGGCGAACAAGGAGGATCATTTGAACCTAGAAGTTCAGGGCTGCAGTGGGCTGTGATCATGCCACTTTACTCTAACCCAGGCAACGAGCAAGACCTTGTCTCTATAAAAAAGATATATATATTTTTTCCTTCGTGTTTTGCTATTTTATTTTATTATTATTTTTTGACACATTGTCTCATTCGTGTCCTGGCTGGAACGTCATGGCGTCATAGGTTACAGTAACCTCGAACTCTTGGGCTCAAGCGATTGATCACCATGCCTCAGCCTCCCAAAAAGCTGGGACTATAGGCATCTGCCACAATGCCTGGCTAGTTTTTCTATTTTTAGTAGAGACAGGGTCTCACTCTTGTGCTTAAGCTGGTCTGAGCTCAGGCAATCCACCCAGCATGGCCTCCCATAGTATTAGGACTATAGGAATGAGCCACTACACCTGGCCTGCTTTTTTAATGATACATAAAAGTTGTACATATTTATAGAATGTATCTGCTATTTTTATAAATGTAATCAATGTGTAATTATCAAATTAGGCTATTTAAGATATCCATTATCTCAAACATTTATCACTTCTCTGTGCGGGGAACATTTCATATCTTTTCTTCCAGCTGTTTGGAAATATACAATAAATTATTATTAATTTACTCATTGTTCTTTCTAAGGAATAAGTACAGTAGAATTTATTCCTTCTAACTGTGTATTAGAAGGAGTTATGTTTGTACCCATTAACCAATCTTTCTTCATCTCCATCCCTCACCCTTCCTGGCCTCTATTCCCATGAAATCAATCTTTTTAGCTCCCATATATGAATGAGAACCTGTGGTATTTGTACTTCTGTGCCTGGCTAATTTCATTTAACATAATGATCCATGCTTTGGTTTTAAATGGAAGGTGATTCTCACATACTCTCTGCTCCTGTTTCTACTGTTGAGTTTAATTTTCTTCTTTCCATTTTAATGATTTTGCCTTGAAATCATTAAACTAGCACCCCTCCCTCCCTTCCTTCTTTGTGATTAATAGATAAGAAACTTCAACTTCTAAATAAAGGTTATAAAGTTATAAAGTCCCTATCATTGGGTTGTTCACAGACCAAAATTAGGTTCACTGGACTGTCCCTGGTGATCAACAGTATTGCCAGTGGCTTGCACATATAATCACATTTTAAGAAAATAAGTCAACTTAATTTAAAAAGATTAAATAGACCATTATTGTTTTAAAGAACTTAGGGCAAAGTTAATGGGTGAATTAAGACATAGAGTTCTATGACTTGCTGAAAGTCATGAAGTTAGTGAAGAAATCCACATCAAAAATCACTCTTGGCCAGGCTCATGTCTGTGATCCTAGTACTTTGATCTCAAACTCATAACCTCAAGCATTCCTTCTGCCTCAGCATCCCACAGTGCTAGGATTACAAGGTTTTGAGGCAGCACACCTGGTCAAGCCTAGTACTTTAGGAAGCTGAGGTGGTAAGACTGCTTGAGACCATGCATTCAAAACCAGTCTGGGTGACACAGCAAGACGGTGTCTCTAAAAGAAAATTAAAAAAAATAAATCAGCTAACCAGCTGTGGTGCATGTCTGTAGTCCCAGCTACCTAGGAAGCTGAGGTAGAAGGATAGCTTAAGCACAGCAGTGAGCCATCGATGACACCACTGCACTCTAGCTTGGGCAACAGAGTGAGAACCTGTATCAGAAAAAAAAAATAGTAATAATTTTTTTTTAGAAAAGCAATATTTTATTAGGATAAGTGTATTTCATAAGTTCAAATTTTTAATACGTATTCACTTAAACATCAGACAATGGAAAGAGTATAAGGGCACTGCGAAGAAGGCAAAAATTTAAAGTCAGTAGTTGTTCATGCAGATGCAGCCTCATGGGAGCCTACATGGAGACTTTACATCTTTTGTATTTACCTGGATGAATTTGGAGAACATCCTCCTAAGTATAAAAAAAAAAAAATCACTCCTTTTTTTTAGAGACAGAGTCTCATGGCTCACAGCAACCTCTAACTCCTAGGCTTATGCAATTTTCTTGCCCCAGCCTCCAGAGTAGCTGGGAGTACAGGCACCGGGCCATAATGCCTGGCTATTTTTTTGTTGCAGTTTGGCCAGGGCCAGGTTCAAACCCGTCACCCTCAGGATGTGGGGCTGGCGCACTACCCACTGAGCAACAGGCACCACCTTAAAAAATCACTCTTGCCAACTTTTCCCCTGAATCCAAAATGTTTCCCTAAGCAAGTTACTGCTCATATTTCTTAATATGTTCTTAATAAAGAAAAAAAACTCAGTGTGCAAAGCATTATTTTTGTTTTTATATTATGGTAGATTGGATGCAAATGCTGCTGAAAACCTAAACATGGAACACAGTGTCTCAGACCTTGGGTTTCAGTTTCAGAGTTTATATTACAGTATGATGTTGGGCAAGTCATTTAGCCTGAGACTCTGTTTCCTCATCTGCAAAATGGGAGTGACTATACCTGCCCAACTCACTTCCCATAGTTATTAGGAAAATCAAATGATATGTTACATACATACTTGTAACATACATACAGTATGTATGTTTTTTTTTTTTTTTTTCAGCTTCTGGCAGGGGCCAGGTTTGAACCCGCCACCTCCAGTATATGGGGCTGGTGCCCTATTCCTTTGAGCCCCAGGTGCCGCCCCCCCCCCACTTTTTTTAAGATAGACTCTCACCTTGTTGCCCAGGCCAGAGTGCCATGGCATTAGCCTAGCTCACAGCAACCTCAAACTTCCAGGTTCAAGTGATCTCCTGCCTCAGCCTCTCAAGTAGCTGGGACTATAGGTGTCCATCACAATGCCCAGATAATTTTTTTCTATTTTTAGTAGAAATGGGGTCTCACTCTTGCTCAGGTTGGTCTCAAACTCCTAAACTCAAGTAACCCTCCTGTGTTGGCCTCCCAGAGTGCTAGGATTATAGGCATGAGCCACCAGGCCCAGCCAAAAGATTTTTGTGTGCCTATATTCAAATATTATATAACATCTTTGTGTTTTTTCAGGACTAAAGTTTTGGAAAGTGGAAAGGATGGTGATTTCATTATTATTAGTAGGAAATAATTTTTTAAATACATGGAGCTTTTAAAAAATTTTGCATTGGGTGGCGCCTGTGGCTCAGTGACTAGGGCACCGGACCCATATTCCGAGGGTGGCAGGTTTGAACCTGGCCCCAGCCAACTGCAACAAAAAATAGCTGAGCATTATGGCCTGGTGCCTGTAGTTCCAGCTACTTGGGAGGCTGAGGCAAGAGAATCACCTAAGCCTAAGAGTTGGAGGTTTCTGTGAGCTGTGACGCCACAGCACTTTACTGAGAGCGACAAAGTGAGACTCTGTCTCAAAAAAAAAACAACTGCATCATTTGACAACAAAGCTATTATAGTGAGTTTGAATATTCTTGATTCCTGTGATAAAAAAACACTTGGTAGTATTTAATGGAATAAAGGAATCCCTTCTACAAGGCTTTTTTGTTGTTGTTGCAGTTTGGCCAGGGCCGGGTTTGAACCCACCACCCTTGGTATATGGGGCTGGCGCTCTACTCACAGGCTCTGAGCCACAGGCACTGCCCTTTCTACATGGCTTTTTGACACTCTTTTCCTGGAGGAACACTAAATGACGAGCAAACAAACAAAAAAAATTAAGTGTTTTTTGTTTTGGTGATTTGTACCTAGCTTGCTATAAAGCTCAGACTATGTCTTATGATCTCTTCTGCTGAAGAACTAGACCACAGTATCATAGTTCACAGCAACCTCAAACTCTTGGGCTCTAGCAATCCTCTTGCCTCAGGCTCCCAAGTAGTTGGGACTACAGGGACCAGCCACAACGCCTGGCTATTTTTAGAGTTGAGGTCTTGCTCTGGCTCAGGCTGGTCTCCAATTTTTGAGCCTAAGCAAAACATTCACCTCATCTTCCCAGAGTGCTGTGATTACAGGCATGGAGTCCAGCCTGTTAAGGCTTCCTTAGTTGCCCCACATATACTTTGCTCAAAACAGTTTTGGGTATTCTGATCAGCTTTCATCTCCAGATCTCTGTGCAAGTCACAGTTATAGGCTAGCAACAAGGTCTGATTCCAAACTTCCCATTTTCCAGGCTCTTCATCTGGAATACTTTGCATATCTGGAGTATAGATTAAGGATTCTCAGTCACCTTAAATTTGTTGAGTATGTAGGGCATTTATCAAAATGCCTCCCTCCCTGCAGGTGACACATTACATAAAATAAAGCAAATTAAAGTTAATTGCATTTGGAATTTAAAAATATTTAAAATAACAAGAGTTTGTCTGAAGTACTATAAAAATGGAATTAGAATCACCCATTTGAACGCTATTCAAGGCTGAGCTTCTATCTTGCTGTTAAAAATGAGAGCTACTGGCTAGGAGAGGAACAAACAAAATTGCTCCCAAACAAACAAAACTTCATCTCAGGAAATCAACAACTAAAACAGGGCAGCTGCCTGGCCAGATTCATACTCACATCTTAAGTCACTACCTTTGGCTGAGTCTTCTCTCACAGCAAACAGGCTGGTCCCATAGATCAATCTAAGCAACTGAAGACAGAAACAACTTTTTAGATTCTCTGAGTGTTGATGGGTCCTTGTTTTGTCCAACTCTTAGTTCTTCTTTTCCCTCAGGCAGTGAATTAAAGGAGCTCCAGCACCAGGTTTCCTTCATTTCTGTGACTGCAGGGGTCACTAATATTTTGTTCATTATTGTGGTTTCTGAAAAACCTCTCCAATTTCTATTTCCATTAAAAAAAATTGTTTTTCTTCCAAAGAGATTTCAAAGGAAAAAAAAAAATGCACCCTAGGTATCTGTTTTCATGGAGTAAAAACTGCAGAGTCATACCAGGTGTTCAGTGAAAACCAAACAGATTTTAGAGAAAGCAAAGTGTGAACATGTAAAATGCCCCTTCTGCTCTCAGTAACTGCCTTCAACCTCACTTTTAAGATCATTATTTATTTATTTTTAATTTTATTTATTTATTTTTTTGAGACAAAGTCTCACTTTGTCGCCCTTGGTAGAGTGCCATGGCATCACAGCTCACAGCAACCTCCAACTCCTGGGCTTAGGCAATTCTCTTGCCTCAGCCTCCTGAGTAACTGGGACTACAGGCACCCACCACAACGCCCAGCTACTTTTTGGTTGCAGTTTGGCTGGGGCGGGGTTCGAACCCACCACCCTCGGCATATGGGGCCAGTGCCCTACCAACTGAGCCACAGGTGCTGCCCAAGATCATTATTTTTTATATAGTATTAGATAGGCTTACAACTTAAGAGTTTATAGAAAAGTGTCCTATTTTATATGACCCCAGTCTGCACTGCTTGCTTATTCACTTTGTTAAAATCTACTCAAATGTTACCTTCTCAGTGAAACTTTCCTTGTCTACTCTATTTAAAATTACAACACAGCTAGCCATATGTTCATTCCACCTTCCTTCCCCATTTTTCTCCACAGCTCTTTCTACCTTCTAATACACTGCATCACTTGCTACTTTTATTTATTTTCATATTCCTCATTTCTTCCCACTCCACCCCCATGTGAGTTACATGTATATGCAGGCAGGAATTTTTTCCTTTTTTTAAACAGAGTGTCACTCTGTCATCCTGGATACAGTACTATGGCATCATCTTAGCGCACAGTGACCTCAAACTCTTGGGCTCAAGTGATCCTCTTGCCTCAGCCTCCCAAGTAGCTGAGACTACAGACACCAGCTACAACACCTGGCTAAATATTTTTTTTTGCGGTTTTTGTTTTGGCTGGGGCGGGTTTGAACCGCCACCTCCAGCATATGGGGCCGGTGCCCTACTCCTCTGAGCCACAGGGGCCACCCCAATATCTGGCTAATTTTTTTATTTTTAGTAGCGATGAGGTCTCACTCTTGCTCAGGCTGGTCTCGAACTCTTGAGCTCAAGGAATCTACCTACCTCCACCTCCCAGAGTGCTACGTTTACAGATGTGAGCCATCATGCTCAGTCTATGCAGGAATTTTGATCTGTTTTATTTTTGATATGTTCCTGGTGCTAGAACATTGCTAGCACATAATAGATGTTGAATAAATACTCCAAAAGGATAAATAGTGATCCAATTACTCAGGCACTAGATCTTACCTATTTAACAAGAGTAGCTGATGTCTTAGGCTGGGCACAGTGGCTCACACCTGTATTCCTAGCACTCTAGGAGGCTGAGGTGGGTGGACTGCCTGAGCTCAGGAGGTTGAGACCAGTCTGAGCAAGAGTGAGACTGAGTCTCTAAAAATAGTTAAGTGTTGTGGCAGTCGCCTTTAGTTCCAGCTACTTGGGAGGCTCAGGCAAGAGGATTGCTTCAGCCCAAAAATTTAAGGTTGCTGTGAGATATAATGCCACGGTACTCTACCTAGGGTGACAAAGGAAGACTCTATCTCAAAACGAAAAAAACTTAAAAAACTGATTTCTTTCCCAAAGGAGATTAATTAACTACCCATTGGAAAAAAAAAATCACAATTCTAAGCTTTAAGGAGGGACTGTTTCTCCAAACTAGTCAACTATATAAAGGTGACATCTGCCCAAATGTGCCACATGTGCTATTTTATATGCTACTCAAAATAATGCAAATACTCAATTTTACTTTTTATAGACTGGGGAGTATACATCAGTGTATTTAAATCCGCCCCCTTTTTTTATTTTAGAGACAGAGTCTCACTTTGTTACCCTTGGTAGAGTGCTGTGGCGTCACATCTCACAGCAACCTCCAACTCCTGGGCTTAGGCGATTCTCTTGCCTCAGCCTCCCGAGTAGCTGGGATTAAATCCACCCTTTTCAAAACTGGCCTTCTCAATAACTATTGCTCACTATCTCTTATTCACCCCAACAAAGCCCCCTCTTTAATTCTTTTCTTTGAGACTTTTATAACACCCACTGTTTGTTAACATGCCCATTTCCTCCTAAGGTCTTTCTGTGTTTCTTTATACCTGGAGCAAACACTAATCCTCCCCACTTAGCCTCTCCAGAGCATCATACTCTGCCTTCCCTTCTTCCCTGTCACACAGAGCCTGAAAGACCACAATTCCAGAGGACCCAAGCCTTGTCTGGGTGCTCACCTGCGTGTGTCTGCCTATTCCTGCTGAATCTCTGCTTTCACTATGAGGTGTTTTGCTCTTTGATCCTATTTCAACTCTTCTGAACCAATTAGCTTCATGAGCCACATTCACCTTTGTGCCAGTTTGCAATTAACTGTTGCATTTTGCTAACTCATTCCGTTCTTTACCCTTTGCTCCTCCCTTAGTCATCTTTTCTCTGGGTACACGATTATCTGGTTTATCTACTTTTATTATAGTTAAGTGCCACCTGCTAGAATTACTGCTTATACGGCTGAAGTTGCTCGGGAACTGAATTCTGTGTCTTTATGTTAGCAAAATAGAAAAGTTAATAGGCTTGGTGCCCATAGCTCAGTGGTTAGGGCACCAGCCACATGCACTGGGGCTGGTGGGTTTGAACCCGGCCCAGGCATGCTACACAACGACAACAACAACAAGATAGCCAGGCGTTGTGGTGGGTGCCTATAGTCCTAGTTACTTGGAAGGCTGAGGCAAGAGAATCGCTTAAGCCCAAGAGTTTGAGGTTCCTGTGAGCTGTGATGCAATAGCACTCTACCAAGACCGCCACAGTGAGACTCTGTCTCAAAAAGAAAAGAAAAACAAAGAAAAAGAAAGAAAAGTTAATAGTGTTTCTCAATAGCTTCCTTACCTGAGTTGGAATTTATAAAGCTAGGCATTGAATCATACAATTAATAAGCACTTACTGAACATATAATATTTACCAGACACTATGCTAAGGTTCTAGATATACAGAGAGGAATCAGATATAGTCCTAGCTATGGGGAGATTTTCAGCTTTCTGGAAAATAAAGACAAGTAAACCAATAGCTACAACATACTGTGATAAGTTCTCTGACAGAAATGTGCAGAAAGTGCTATAGCAATGGATACCAGGGACAAGCAACTCGGCTTGGAAGAGGAAGGTGGAGGTGGGAAGCTTCCTAAGGGATAAGAGGTCTAAGGTGCAAACTGAATAAGAGATAGGGGAAATGACACAAGCAGAATTCTGAGAGCTACATTTATTAAGAGAATAGTGTGGCTGGAATATAGAGGTGTATCAGAATAAAGAGGGCAGGTGTGAGGAAGGATAGATCTGGAAGCACTGAATCAGACTGCAAAAGGAGTGGACTTGTTTTCCTCATGTGGTTCCATGGTGACATGTGATTGCTAATTATGACTTTCTATTCCCTCCTTAAGCAAATATCAATATTGATTGACATGGATAAAATGACATATTATTTCCCAACAGTGGAAAATAATGGAATGGGAGTAGAAAGGTCTATCAAAAGATCTGAAAACAACAAAATGTAAAAGCTTCTACTGCCAATTCATCTGGACTCAACAAGAAAGCTCCACATGCTTTAACAAAGTTAAAAATTAAACATAAAGCAAGTTTAAAATGTTAACTAGAATGAAATTTTTAAACTGTAAGCTGAATGAGGAATGGATATAATCAAATCACCCAGTGTATAACTTAGCCAAATTGAACAAAACCAAGGTGAGTCTAATGAGGTAAGTCTGGGACAGATTTCAGTACAGCGAGCAACATCTTATTTGGGGGTAACTTGAGACTTAAAAATCTATACAAAGGGCCAGAGCCCTGAAACACCTTGCTATTTGAAGGGTGCCTAAGGTGAAGGTACATAATATCTTTTGCATTCTCAAAACCAAGTAGTACATATTAGGCCTGGAACACACTAGTAATTGTATCCCAAATGGACCTCATACAACTGGCTAATGGAACATGCTGGCAGAAGCATTGGGTCAGGGAATCTCACCTTCCCAGTGTCTTATTATGACCTAGATATTGTATGTCCAACTCCCTGATCCCCTCCAAACCATCCCAGGGATAGAGGTGTTATTCCATTTAAGCCTATTTATTCACATACAGGGTCTGACAATTAAGTTTGTGAACTTATCCTAGAAAGTGGTACATATCTCATTGCAGAATATCAATACAGCCACATTTGAAGTACTTCCCTTGGCCATCTGGTGACCATAGTGATATTCAGCAATGAGTTACATAGCATTTTTTTAGGATGAGTTAGTGAACTTAATTGTCAGACCTTGAACATCAGTTCTGATGGCCATTCCAGAAAGAGTTCCAAAATTGCTTTGAAGAACTGGCATAGGTACATAGCTTCCCAAGGGGAGTATCTCAAAGGTAACCATGCAATGAAGTATATAGCAGCACTTTTTCTAGGATAAACTCGAGAATTTGTCTGACCTCATATTAATTCATTCATTTGGCCATTCCATAAATTATGAGTTGTCTACTGCTACTTACAAGTATAGCATGCAAAGATGAATCATTTTTGAACATTAAAAAACTAGGCTGGGCAAGGTGGCTAACATCTGTAATCTTAGCACTCTGGGAGGCAAAGGCAGGTGGGTTGCTTGAGCTCAGGAGTTCAAGGCCAGCTGGAGCAAGAGTGAGCAATCTCTACTAAAAATAGAAAAATTAGCCAGATGCTATGGTGGGCACCTGAACTCCCAGCTACTCAGAAGTCAGAGTCAACAGGATCACTTAAGCTCAACAGTTTGAGGTTGCTATGAGATATGATGACACCAATGCACTCTATCCAGAGTGACAGAGTGTGACTGTTTAAAAAGTAAAAAAATCTAGGCTCAGCACCTGTAGCTCAATAGTTAGAGTGCTGGCCATATATACCGAGGAAGGGGGGTTCAAACCTGGTTCAGGCCTGCTAAACAACAATGACAACTGCAACAAAAAAATAGCCAGGTGTTGTGGCGAGTGCCTGTAGTCCCATCTACTTGGGAGGCTATGGTAAGAGAATTGCTTAAGCCCAAGAGTTTGAGGCTGCTGTGAGCTATGACACCATAGCACTCTACTGAGGGCAAAATAGTGAGACTCTGTCTGAAAATAAATAAATGAATAAATGAAAAATAAAATCTAATTGGAAATGAGTGCCTTAGAGACAGATTGTTCAAATAAAATGTGTACTTGGTTTGGCGGCAAGAGATGGTTAGAATTTGTCTCTAAGGGTCACACAGACCAACCCTGAAATGTGTGAGGGGACTACACAAAGTCCTGAATATCAGGAGGTGAGGATCCCTGGGAGCCATCTTAAGAGTTTGGCTAAAGCTAGAACCAGTATTTGCATATAATTTTGTGGTCTGTTTTTTTTCTGGTATACTGTGTGTATATATTAAGATTTACACACTTTTTGTTTTAGGAACTATATAACATTCCATTGATATTAACTCTTTTTTTCTTTTTTGAGACAGAGTCTCACTTAGTCACCCTTGGTAGAGTGCCATAGCGTCACAGCTCATAGCAACCTCAAATTCTTGGGCTGAAGCGATTCTCTTGCCTCAGCCTCCCAAGTAGCTGGAACTACAGATACTTGCCACAACACCCAGCTATTTTTTTTTTTTTTTTCTAGAGACTGGATCTTGCTCTTGCTCTGGCTGGTCTTGAACTTGTGAGTTCAGGCAATCCACCTGCCTTGGCCTCCCAAGTGCTAGGATTAACAGGTGTGAGCCACTATGACCAGCCTGATATTAACTCTTAAAAATTAAAAACAGTGTCAACAGCTGGGAGCAGTTGCTTGCACCTAAAATTTCAGCATTCTGGGAGGCTGAGATGAGCAGATTGCTTTGCTGGAGCTCAGAAAATCAAGACCAGCCTGGGCAAGAGCCAGACCCTATCTCTATTAAAAAAAGAAAAATTAGCCAGGCATTGTGGCAAGTGTCTATAGTCTCAGCTACTCAGGAAGCTGAGGCATGAGGAGCGCTTCAGTCCAATAGTTTGAGGTTACTGTGAACTATGATGATGCCATAGCACTCAAGCCCAGGGTGATAAAGTAAGATTCTGTCCTAAAAACAAAACTAAATGAAACAAAACAATATTGACTTTTAATTTTTCTGAAAATATCATACCTCACCCCCTAAAACTTTTCATTTTCTGTTATAGTGCTAATATTTTATTTAAGGAAAAGAATTAAAGTCAGAAAAACTACAACTTACACAATGTCCTGCTTGTTTATAAGGGTGAAAACAAATATAAATACCTCAAATAAAAGTCAGGCACAATTAGGAAGGAGCAGAAAGGAAATAAATGAATCGTTATGTTCTATTTGCTTTGAAGATAGGTATTAGTACATAAGTGAATAATAAACCTAGCTGAGGCTCGGTGCCCATAGCACAGTTGTAATGGCTTCAGCCACATACCCTGCGGATGGAGGGTTCAAACCCAGCCTGGGCCTGACAAACAACGACAACCACAACAAAAAAATAGCCAGGTGTTGTGGAAGGCTCATGTAGTCCCAGCTACTTGGGAGGCTGAGCCAAGAGAATCACTTAAACCTAAGAATTGGAGATTGCTATGAACTGTGACACCACGGCACTCTACTTAGGGTGACATAGTGAGGCTCTGTCTCTAAAACAAACAAACAAACAAACCAAAAAAAACTAACTGAAATTAAACACTAATCAAGAAAAACATAGAGCAGCAGTTCTCAGCCTGTGGGTCGTGACCTCTTTGGGGGTTGAACGACCCTTTCACAGGGGTTGCCTAAATATATCCTACGTATCAGGTATTTACATTACAATTCATAACAGTAGCAAAATTACAGTTATGAAGTAGCAATGAAAATAATTTTATTGTTGGGGGTCACTACAACATGAGGAACTGTATTAAAGAGTTGTGGCATTAGGAATGTTGAGAACCACTGACACAGAGTGAAAATATTTATATTAACAGAACAGAAACTTCCTTTATTGTACACACAGAAAAAAATTCTAATATAATAGTGACATTAATAATAGGTACTAGTGGGGCGTGGTGGCAAATGCCTGTAGTTTCATCTACTTGGGAGGCTGAAGCAGGAGGATCATATGAGCCCAGGAGTTAGAGGTTGCTGTGAGCTATGATTATGCCACTGCATTCCAGCCTGGGTGACAGAGTGAGATTCTGTCTCTAAAAAACAACAATAAAATTAGGTGCTGAAGAGGTATCTGGCAGGAAAGGCAAAGACTGACAATTGGCACAGATTTAAAAACCACAGAAAAATTCTATAACGTGTATCTTTCAAGTCAAAACTAAAAAAAGATATATTTAAAAATCAAATTTGGCTCAGCACCATAGCACAGTGGTTTAAAAGATTTTATAACACGTATCTTTCAAGTCAAAACTAAAAAAGATTAATTTAAAAATCAAATTTTGGCACAGTGCCAACCACATACATCAAGGTTCAAACCCAGCCTGGGCCAGCTAAACAACTGCAACAAAAAAATAGCTGGGCATTGTGATGGGCGCCTAGAGACCTAGCTACTTATGAGGCTGAGGCAAGAGAATTGCTTAAGCCCAGGAGTTTGAAGTTGCTGTGAGCTGTGATACCACAGCACTCTACTGTGGGTGACATAGTGAGACTCTGTCTCAAAAAAAACAAAAACAAAAAATACATAAAAAATTAAAAATATAAAAATCAAATTTTTAAGGCTGAGGTGGGTGGACTGCCTCAGCTCATGGGTTCAAGACCAGCCTGAGCCAGAGCAAGACCCCATCTCTAAAAACAACCAGGCCTTGTGATAGGCGCCTGTAGTCCCAGCTAAACACCATAACATTTTAACACTGGTAAAATTGTTTCTAAAGTGAATTACATAATTTTCCACAGGAAAGACCACCTTTTATTTATGGTTCAGAGTCATAATTATAACAAACAGTTATATTTTCCTGTGAACTTGGGATGTGTCTAGGTGCTACAGATCTATAGGACTATTTGCCCTTCTACCACCAAATGGCACCAGATAATTATGCTTTTTGAGCTAATTTTCCTTGACATCATGTTATCTATTTTCACCAATCAATGCTGTCATGAAACCAACTTCTTAGGCTGGGCAAGGTGGCTCACACCTGTAATCCTAGCACTGTGGGAAGCCGAGGCAGGTGGACTGCCTGAGTTCAGGATTTTGAGACTAGCCTAAGGCAGAGAGAGAACCCGTCTTTAAAAATAGCCAGGTGTTGTGGTGGCTGCCTATAGTCCCACCTACTCAGGAGGCTGAGGCAAGAGACTCACTTGAGCCCAAGAGTTTGAGGCTGCTGTGAGCTATAATGCCATGACATTCTACTGAGGGTGACAAAGTGAGATTCTGTCTCAAGAAAAAAAAAAAGGCTCGGCACTGTAGCACAGTGGTTACAGTGCCACCCACATACACTGAGGGTGGCGAGTTCCCTGGCCTGGAGACAGCTAAACAACAACAACAAAATAACTGGGTATTATGGTGGGTGCCTATAGTCCAGCTATGTGGGAGGCTGAGGCAAGAGAATCACTTAAGCTCAGGAGTTTGAGGTTGCTGTGAGCTGTAATGCTACACCTCTCTACAAGAGCAACATATTAGACTCTGTCACAAAAACAAAAAAGTTAAAAAAAAAGTAAAGAAACTGCACGGCGCCTGTGGCTCAATGAGTAGGGCGCTGGCCCCATATACCAAGGGTGGTGGGTTCGAACCCGACCCCAGCCAAACTACAACAAAAATAGACGGGCGTTGTGGGGGGAGCCTATAGTCCCAGGGACTGGGGAGGCTGAGGCAAGAGAATCACCTAAGCCCAGGAGTTGAAGATTGCTGTGAACTGTGGCACCATGGCACTCTACCAAGGGCGAGAAAGTGAGACTCTGTCTCAAAAATAATAAAATAAAATAAAGGCTTGGCACCTGTAGCTCAAGTGGCTAAGACGCCAGCCATATATACCAGAGCTGGAGGGTTTGAATCCAACCTGGGCCTGCTGAACAGTGACAACTACAGCCAAAAAATAGCTGGGTGTTCTGGCAGGTGCCTGTAGTCCCAGCTACTTGGGAGGCTGAGGCAAGAAAATTGCTGAAGCCCAGGAGCTGGAGGTTGCTGTGAGCTGTGACACCACAGCACTCTACCCAGGGCAACAGCTTGAGGCTCTGTCTCAATAAATAAATAAATAAAAATAAAAAAATAAAATACAGAAACCAACTTCTTTAATAAACCACTATCATGGGCAGTGCCTGTGGCTCAGTTAATAGGGCGTCGGCCCCATATACTGAGGGTGGTGGGTTTGAAACTGGCCCTTGCCAAACTGCAAAAAAAGTCAGGTGTTGTGGCTGGCACCTGTGGTCCCAGCTACTTGGGAAGCTGAGGCAAGAGAATTGCCTAAGCCCAAGAGCTGGATGCCACAGCACTCTACTGAGGGCAACAAAGTGAGACTCTGTCTCAAAAAAAAAAAAAAAAAAAAAAAGTGGCTTAACGCCTGTGGCTCAATGGGCTAAGGCACCAGCCACGTACACCTGAGCTGGCGGGTTCAAATCCAGCCTGGGCCTGCCAAACAACAATGATGGCTGCAACCAAAAAATGGCCGGGCGTTGTGGCGGGTGCCTGTGGTCCCAGCTACTTGGGAGGCAGAGGCACAAGACTTGCTTGAGCCCAGGAATTGGAGGTTGCTGTGAGCTGTGATGCCACAGCACTCTATCCAGGGTGATAGCTTGAGGGTCTGTCTCAAAAAAAAAAAAAAAAAGTGGACTATTATTTTATATAGATTACTTACCAATTTTTTCTTTTCCTTCTGAGTTTTCTACCTTCTTTCCTCAATTATTGTGCCAATTTTTCAACCTGTAGAAGATAGACATGGGTGGTCATAAGAGCAAAGTTCTCTTTTTTACTGCTGTCAGTATGACTATTTTTATTATTTATTTATTTAAATATATATATATTTATATATGTTTTAATTTTTTGCAGTTTCTGGCTGGGGCTGGGTTTGAACCTGCCACCCCCGGCATATGGGGCCAGCACCCTACTCACTGAGCCACAGGTGCCGCCCAGTATGACTATTATTGATTCCGTCATCTCCTTCTATTTATATATTTCTGTTTTTAAGTTGTTCAGGCTTTGGAAACCAGATCACCAAGTTTATCTCCTGACTTGTAGTCTAATGCTCTTGGGCTCTTTCACACTTTGTTCTCAAACTATGACTTACAACTTCAGCCCCTCTTACCATTCAGCCAGCTCATTTATAAAGTCAGCAACTTGCCTTAGTAGAATTTGAAAAAAGAAAAAAATAAAGGAGCAATAGCAATAGAAGTGAGTCAGGTGAACCTCCCTCTAAAGGTTAGGCTATATGGGTGTGTAAACATCTGTGTGTAAATGTGGGCAGAGCAGTGACAAAGGTGCTAATTCATAAGTGCATAAACCTCGCTTATGCATTTTGTGAGGTCTTTTTTGGCTGTTAAAATACCAGCTATATGTTCCACAGTATGAAAATGAGTGGCCACTAACTAGCACATGTACAAATATGTGGTTGAAAGGGACGAACCCAATCCTTGTCCTAGGGCATACTCACAAGAATTGAAAATAGGGATTCACATAGATAGTTGTAAGCCAGTGTTCACTGCAGCACTATTCACAATAGCTGGAGATGGAAATAACTCAAGTATACATCAATAGCTGCATGGATTAAACAAAAAGTATATCCATACAATGTAGTATTTAGACATAAAAAGGGATGAAATTATAATACATGCTACAATATGGATGGACTAATCTTGACAACACTATGCTAAGTGACAGCTAAATCCTAAAAGGGAACATGTTGCCATTCCTTTTTATGAAATATGCGGACTAGGTGAGGTCACAAAGACCAAAGAAGATGGGATGCTACCAGGGGGGAGGGAGAATGATAGTTATTGCTTAACAGGTGCAAAGTTTCTGTTTTGTTTTGTTTTGAGGCAGAATCTCACTTTGTCACCCTTGGTAGAGTGCCATGGCATCACAGCTCACAGCAACCTCAAACTCTTGGGCTCAAGTGATTGTCTTGCTTTAGTCTCCTGAGTTGATGGGACTACAGGTGTCCACCATAATACCTGGCTATGTTTTTTTGTTGTTTGTTTTTTTAAGAGACAAGGTCTTGCTCTGGCTCAGGCTGGTCTTGAACTGGTGAGCTCAGGCAATCTACCAGTCCTATCCTCTTGAAGTGCTAGGATTATAGGCGTAAGCCACCCGCTCTGCCCTAAGTTTCTTTTTAGGTTATGAAAACGTTTTGGAGGCTCGGCGCCTGTGGCTCAACGGGCTAAGGCGCCAGCCATGTACACCTAACTGGTGGGTTCGAATCCAGCCCGGGCCCGACAAACAATGACGGCTGCAACCAAAAAATGGCCGGGCGTTGTAGCGGACGCCTGTAGTCCCAGCTCCTTGGGAGGCAGAGGCAAGAGACTCGCTTGAGCCCAGGAATTGGAGGTGGCTATGAGCTGTGATGCCACGGCACTCTATCCAGGGTGACAGCTTGAGGCTCTGTCTCAAAAAAAAAAAAAGAAAACGTTTTGGAAATAGCAGTAGAGTTTATAAACACTGTGAATGTAACTAATGCTAACGAGTTGTATATTTAAAAATGTTTAAAATGGCAATTTTTATGTTTTATATATTTTATCACAGCAAAAAAAATTTCCCTAAAAATAAAAGGGAAGGGGACCAAGCCCTTCAAACATAAGATCTGTTTTTTTGTTTGTTTTTTTGAGACAGAGTCTTACTTTGTCTCCCTGGGTAGAGTAGTGCTGTGATATCATAGCTCACAGCAACCTCAAACTCTTGGACTAAAGTAATCCTCTTGCCTCAGTCTCCTGAGTAGGTAGGATTACAGTTGCCTACCACAATGCCCAGGTAGTTTTTCTATTTGTAGTAGAGACAGGGCCTCACTTTTGCTCAGGCTGGTCTTGAACTCTTAAGCTCAGGCTATCCACCTGCCTTTGGCTAGGTACTAGGCTTACAGGTGTGAGCCATTGCACCCTGCCAATATTTAAATGGAAGTTTCTCAGGTAAGAAGCTAGCCAAGCTTATGAGGTCTTTTTTTTCCTTTTTGAATTTTTATTTGAGGCAGAGTCTTACTCGTCACTCTGAGTGCTGTGGCAGCACAGCTCACAGCAACCTTACACTCTCAGGCTGGAGTGATCCTCTTGCCTCCCAAGTAGCTGGGACTATAGACTCCTGCCACAACGCCTGGCTACTTTTTCTATTTTGGTAGAAACGTGGTCTTACTCTTGCTGAGGCTGGTTTCAAATTCCTGAGCTCAAGCAATCCATCAGCCTCAGCCTCCCTAAGTGCTAGGATTACAGGCATAAGCCACCACACCTGGCTAAATATAAGATCTTAAAAGTAAAGAAACTGGATGGCGCCTGTGGCTCAAAAGGAAAAACTTTGGCCATTATTTCAAATGAACAATAGTTATGACAGTGTTTTTAAACCATTTTTATCTCATGGCACACTTAAATTATGTTGATCCAAAAAAAGAGTAAAAGAAAGAATATACTTACTATGCTTTAAACTTCTTTTCAAAATAATTTAGTTAATGATTAAATTAAAAAAATTCTGAGACACACCTAAGATGCTCATAGCACATCGTCTGCAAATCACTAAGTTATGACAATACTTCATAGTTAAGTTACTTCACGAGCACACAGCCAATTTTGATTTAAATTCTGAAGGGTGATACTGATACTCAGAAAATGTCTTTATGTATTTGAGTATTTTTGGGTTTTTTTGTTTGTTTTTGAGACAGAGTTTCACTTTGTCACCCTTGGTAGAGTGCCATGGCGTTATAGCTCACAGCAACTTCCAACTATTGGGCCCAAGTGATTCTCTTGCCTCAGCCTCCTGAGTAGCTGTGATTACAGGTGCCCACCACAATGTTTGGTTATTTTTAGAGATGGGGTCTTGCTCTTGCTTTCCAACCTGTGAGCTCAGGGCAATTCACCCACCTTGGCCTCCCAGAGTGCTAGAATTATAGGCGTGAGCCACTTCACCTGGCCCTATTTGAGAGTTTATATACATAGTATTTTCTATTCTCTCAAAACAAAGAGTTAAGCTTAACCTATGCAACATAAAACTGGATTATATAGTCAAGACGGTATTTGAATTATGGGTTTGATTCATACAACCAATGTAATAAATTCTAACCATCAGGCCTCTACAGCAAACATTTTTTTTTCTTTCTTGAGTCAGAGTCTCAAACTGTCACCCTGGGTAGAGTGCTGTGGCAACCTCCAACTCATGCTTAAATGATCCTCTTCCCTCCATTTTTCTATTTTTAGTAGAGATAGGGGTCTTACTTTTGCTTAGGCTAGTCTTGAACTGGTGAGCTCAAGCAATCCACCTGCCTCAGCCTCCCAGAGTGCTAGGATTACAGGTGTGAGCCACTGGGCCCGGCCTATTGCAAACATTTTCGAGAAAGGTCTTATTCTTTGTTGACTACAAATTAAACACGTTTCTAGTTGTTTTCTTGTAATCCTAGGATAGAATGAGTGCTCTCTACCCCAAGCATGCCATCTTGACATTTTTATTGTTTTGTCTTTAGAAAAATTTAAATTGTATGTATGCCAGTACACTAAATTCAAGAGACATGGCATCTCTAGGGCTGTGCATGGTGGCTCATGCCTGTAATCCTAATACCCTGCGAGGCCAAGGCCAGTGCTCAGGCCTGAGCTCAGGAGTTAGAGACCAGCCTAAGCAACAGAGACCTGAGCAACCAGTCTCTAAAAATAGCTGGGTGTTGTGGCAGACACCTATAGTCCCAGCTACTTGGGAAGCTGAGGCAAGAGGATTGCTTAAGCCCAAGAGTTTAAGGTTGCTGTAAGATATGATACCATGGCATTCTACCCAGGGGGACAGAGTGATACTGTCTCAAAAGAATAAAACAAACAAACAAAAAACTGACATCCCTGATCTTTCTCCCTCCTTTGCCCCGACACACATACATGCATTAGAAGAGTTAAATGGATTCTATTCCTAATCTCCTATTTCTTTAGCAGCCCCACAAATTTCCTAATACACAACTCAAAATCTTTATTATCTTTGAATTCTCTTTTCTCATGTCTTCTATATTCCAATCTGTTGTCAAGAACTGGTGAAGCAGGCCAGTGCTTGCCTGAAGTCCCAGTTATTTTGGAGGCTGAGGCAGGAGTACCTCCTCAGCCCAGGAGATTGAGGCCGACCGAGGCAATATAGCAGGATCTTGCCTTAAAAACAACAATAAAAAGCCAGTCACAGTGGCTCATGCCTATAATCCTAGCACTCTGTCTTAAAACATTATTTTCCCACAAAATGGTAAGCCACATCATTGCAGGGACTCATTCATCTTTGGTTTTTTTGTTGTTGTTGTTGTTGTTTAGCAGGCCAGGGCGAAGTTTGAACCCATCAACCCTGGTGCACGGGGTTGGTACTCTAACCACTGAGCTATGAGTGCCCAGCCTCATGAATCTTTGAACACTAATTACTCAACACAGTACGACATGTCATATAAAATATGTCTAATTAAACAATGTTTGCTGAATGAATTAATGAATATATACGTCTTATCACTCTTCTCAAAACTTCTAACAAGAGAAGTTGCAAGCTCAAATACCTTTCAGGGGCAAGAAATATAAATGCATAAGGTGTCTGTAAACAGGAAGTGGTTGGGACTGTGGCAAACTGTAGAATAAATGTCCCATCTAAAGGGGCAGCTTCTTGCTGGTCCCACCAATGGCTGCCACAATGAAATGTAGGTCCCAGATTGCCAGGTCTTCTGATTTTTCAAGATAAGCTGAAAGCATAGATTTCTTTGTAAAATCTAATGTTTGTTAAAGGGTGATAATAAGTTCCACTTAAAACCCCCCAAACCATCAGGCAGGTCAAACAAAACACATCTACGGGCCAAGTCCAGCCTTTTAAGTCACAAGTTGGTGACTCTAGTCTACAGGATAGAAGACAAAATTCCTTGCCTGACATTCTAAGTCCTTTATTATGAGTTCTTAGCCTATGTTTCCAGACCTTTTTTGCCCAACACTTCCATACAGTAACCCTCTGCTCTGTCTAGTGCAGTGTTTTTCAACCTTTTTTATTTCATAGCACACTTGAACCTATAGGTAAACTTCCACAGCACCCTTAATTATGTTGATCAAAAACAATAATATACTTACTGTGCTTTGAACGTCTTCTGAAAATAATTTACTTAGGCTCGTTGCCCATAGCTTAGTGGTTAGGGCACCAGCCGCATACACTGGGGCTGGGGGGTCTGAACCTGGCCCAGGCCTGCTAAAAACAACAATGACAACTACAACAAAAAATAGCTGGGCATTGTGGCAGGCACCTGTAGTCCCAGTTACTTGGGAGGCTGAGGCAACAGAATCTCTTAAGCCCAAGAGTTTGAGGTTGCTGTGAGCTGTGATGCCATTGCACTCTACTGAGGGCGACAACTTGAGACTGTCTCAAAAAGAAAAAAGAAAAAAAAGAAAGGAAAAGAAAAGAATTTAATTAATGATATTTAAAAATTTTTGTGGCAAATCCAAGATTCTGTCATGGCACATCACTGTGCCTCGGCACACTGATTAAAACTCACTGGTCTAGTGCTTATGAGTTAAAGCACAGATTGCTGGACTTCGCTGCCAGCAATTTTAAGGCAGTAAGTCTAGAGGGTAGGGGCTGTGAAACTGCATTTCTAATAAATAAGTTACCATTGATACTGATGCCACTGGTCTGCAGACCACACTTTTAAGAGCCATTGCTCTAGGGCGGTGCCTGTGGCTCAGGGAATAGGGCACCGGTCCCATATACTGAGGGTGGTGGGTTTGAACCTAGCCCTAGCCAAAATAAAACTGCAACAGAAACAAAAGCCATTTCTCTAGTTAAAACTGCTATTTTCTTTTTCTGGATTTTTTTTTTTAGATTACAGGTCTCTGTGCTCTATAACTCAGGTTGGAATAGTGATGTGATCATAGCTCACTGTAAACTCAATAAGCCCAGTCTAATTAAACTACTTCTTATCTCAACCACACTCTGAATTTCATTCACATTGTCTACCTCCCCTCTCCATACACTCCACCATTTTTTTTTTTTTTAGAGACAGAGTCTTAGTTTGTCATCCTCGATAAGAGTGCCATGGCATTATAGCTCACAGCAACCTCAAACGCCTGGGCTCAAGTGATTCTCTTGCCTTAGCCTCCCGAGTAGCTGGTACTACAGGCGCTCATCACAATGCCCGGCTCTATTTAGAGACAGGGTCTCACTCTAGGTCAGGCTGGTCTGGAACTCATGAGTTCAAGCAATTCACCCACTTCAGCCTCCCAGAGTGCTAGGATTACAGGTGTGAGCCACCGGTTCCAGTCTACTAAATGTTTCTTAAATGAATGAACAGCTGACAGATCTATGAAATCAAAGTACAGAAAAGTGGGCCTGAAATTTGGGTATGCAATTTTTGCTAGAGAACTGATTTTTAATCCTGGGCTAATGGCTTTGTCAAGATGCCTGCCTAATAAAAATGGGGCATTTTACAAACGATAGGCCAAAATGATTATTTTATATTATTTTGCAAATAAAGTGCCAATATTGTTAACTATTGTATATATAGTATATTATTAATAACGTGTATAAAATAGTAAATGTTAAAATTGATCTAAAATTGATAATTTAGATTTAGATTACCTGGAGCAGTGGCTAACACCTGTAATCCTAGCACTCTGGGAGGCCGAGGCAGGTGGATTGCGTGAGCTCACAGGTTTGAGACCAGCCTGAGGCAGAGCAAGACCCTGTCTCTAAAAATAGCCAGGCGTTGAGGCGTTTTGGCCGGAGTCCCAGCTACTTAGGAGGCTGAGGCAAGAGAATCACTTGAGTCCAAGAGTTTGAGGTTGCTGTGAGCTACTATGCCACGGCACTCAACTCCAGGGTGACTTAGTGATACTTTGTCTCCAAAAACAACAAAACAAAATAAATAAAATAAAATAAAAATAAGATTCAATACTTGAACTTCAGGAATTTTTTTTTAGAGACAAGAGTTTTACTTTGTTGCCCTCAGTAGAGTACTATAGTATCAGAGCTCACAGCAACCTCCAGCTCTTGGGTTTAGGTAATTCTCTTGCCTCAACCTCCCGAGTAGCTGGGACTATAGACACCTGCCACAATGCCCAGCTATTTTTTTGTTGCAGTTTGGCTGGGGCCGGCGTCCTACTCTCTTGAGGCATAGGCGCTGCCCAACCTTCATGATTTTTTATGACGACCCTGCAGGGATGTGAACTAGTCTTTTTGTTTTTTGGTTTTATATACCATTTGAAATATTTTCATCAAACTGGTTAACATAGCCTTCACCGCATTTTCTTAGTTATTGTGTTACTTTCATCAAACTGGTTAACATAGCCTTCACCGCATTTTCTTAGTTATTGTGTTAAGACATCTATATTCTACACTTAGTAAATTTAACATGTACTCTTGTAAAATGCACCATAGGGGGTGGCGCCTGTAGCTTGAAGGAGTAGAGCACCAGCCCCATATGCTGGAGGTGGTGGGTTCAAACCCAGCCCCGGCCAAAAACTGCAAAAAAAAAAAAAAAAAAATGCACCATACGTGTGGTCCCACCAATTGCCCTCCCTCCACCCAACATTCCCCCACTCCTCCCCTCCCTCTCCTCTTTCTCCTTCTTCTTGAGCTATAGCTGGGTTATAGCTTTCATATGAAAGCTATAAATTGATTTCATAGTACAGCTGAATACATTGGATACTTTTTCTTCCATTCTTGAGATACTTTGCTAAGAATGAACTAGTCTTTTTTGGGGGGGGTGGGATTTGGCTGGGGCTGGGTTTGAACTTGCCACCTCCAGCATATGAGGCCGGCGCCTTACTGCTTTGAGCCACAGGCGCCACCCGAATGAACTAGTCTTACTATCACAATAAAATATCTATTAAATAGAATTCCATACCTCAGCACATGCAATTAAAAAGTAGGATAAAAGTCAGATAGGATAGATAGATAGTTAGGATAGAGTTAGATAGTAACTAACTCTCACAGTATTCAGAAACACTGATCAGTCCCTTCAGATAGTTTGGAAAATAAATATATTTATTCAGGATTGTAACAGCTATGTAAAAACTAAATCTAAAGTTGTTCACCTAGTATGTTCCATTTACAAAGTAGAATTTGTTATCACTTGATTTCAAGGATAATTTATACAGAGAAACTGGTTCTTCTTTATTCTAAATCAGAATAAAGCCCAGATAATTTTACAAAGTAAATTTAGTTTTGGAGCTACTAGAAGAAAAAATTAAAAATACTACCTATTTTGATACATAATGTCCTAAATTCTATATATGACTTACTGAATGACTTCATAGATGATGCAAGTACAATTAAGGAGAAAGAGAAAAATTAGAGGAAAATTAGCGTCATTTGAGAAAAGATAGAGAATCAAAGCAAGAAAAAAACCCCGCATCACTCAGAAGCATATAAAGTGCATTTACAACTAGTAAACCTGTAGAGATGTGATCGCCCATGTGGATATTTGCCCTACCTATCACAGCCATAATGATCTTGTCTGTATGACGATTCAGCCAAGACACCCCATATTCCTTCGTTGACCAGGAACTAGGAAAACTACGGAGGAAAAGAATTACAAAACCAAGTCAGCACAACACTAAGTAGTTTACTCCAAGTTTAAAAAGCACATGTTTTGGGCGGCTCCTGTGGCTCAGTGAGTAGGGCGCCGGCCCCATATACCGAAGGTGGCGGGTTCAAGCCCGGCCTTGGCTGAACTGCAAAAAACAAAAAAAATAGCCGGGCGCTGTGGCGGGCGCCTGTAGTCCCAGCTACTCGGGAGGCTGAGGCAAGAGAATCGCTTAAGCCCAGGAGCTGGAGGTTGCTGTGAGCAGTGTGACGCCAC
>CAUYON010132962.1:0-17336 GCA_963573935.1 Arctocebus calabarensis
TATTAGCAAGAAAAGAACAAGTGATCCCATCTCAGGATGGGCAAAAGACTTGAAGAGAGACTTCTCTAAAGAAGACAGGTGCACAGCCTACAGACACATGAAAAAATGCTCACCATCCTTAATCATCAGAGAAATGCAAATCCAAACTACTTTGAGATATCACTTAACTCCAGTAAGATTAGCCCACATAACAAAATCCCAAAACCAGAGATGTTGGTGTGGATGTGGAGAAAAGGGAACACTTTTATACTGCTGGTGGGAATGCACACGAATACGTTCCTTTTGGAAGGATGTTTAAGAGTACTTAGAGATCTAAAAATTGACCTGCCATTTGATCCTATAATTCCTTTACTAGGTATATACCCAGAAGCCCAAAAATCACATTATAACAAAGACATCTGTACCAGAATGTTCATTGCAGCCCAATTCGTAATTGCTAAGTCATGGAAGAAACTTAAGTGCCCATCGATTCATGAATGGATTAATAAATTGTGGTACATGTATACCATGTTAATATTACACAGCGTTAAAGAAAGATGGAGACTTTACATCTTTCATGTTTACATGGATGGAGCTGGAACATATTCTTCTTAGCAAAGTATCTCAAGAATGGAAGAAAATGTATCCAATGTACTCAGCCCTACTATGAAGCTAATTTATAGCTGTCGTATAAAGAGTACAACCCAACTATAACACAAGAATATGGGGAAAGGGGCAAGGGCAGGGAGGAGGTTGGGGCGGAGGGAGGGCAATTGGTGGGGCCACACCTACGGTGCATCTTAGAAGGGTACAGGCGAACCTTGCTAAATATAGCAAACACATGCAAGCATAGTTAAATCATGCGTAAGATTTTGTAAAGGTGGAAGTAAAAAGGGCTCTGTAAAAAAGGATGCAGAGCATCAGTGTTTATATTTTAAAGTTTGAATCATTTTCCAAAAAGGAAAACAATAAAATCAAGGTGACAGTGAAGCTGTTCTGGAACCAGCATCCAATGTAGTTCTCATTATTGAAAACTAGCAAGATTTTCATCTTTATGGATGTGATTACTTTCAGAAAGACCACTTGTGTGTGTGTGAATATTCATGAGCTGGGTCAGATCCATAGTGTATCCAAGATACTAGAGAATTCATATTCAAAAGCATGACCCAGTGAATACGCAGTGGCTAGTTATATGAAAATTTATATTCACACAGATAACCTGAACTGATACCCACTATTCATGAATATTTATATTAACATACAAAACATCACAGAAAAAAAGGGATATTGTATTTCTCTTTAAACATTTATGACTTTTGTAGTAACAGTCTTCCGAACAAATAATGATGTTTATTTATGATTCAGACAGACTTCATTAATCCCCAATCTATTCTATCTTTTTAATTTCCTTGACTCTTTAAATCACATTAAGCAACAGCTAATATCCCATTATTTTAATAAAGATTTATTTGTTTTCAAGTCTGCTAATTTTTTGCTGTTTTATTTGACAGCTCTACAGCAACTACTAAGTATTGGACACCGATAGACCAATTGCGAATTAGACTTTCATGTACTGGGGTCAAAGGTCAAGCTCTTTACTATGTATGCTTACCATTGTGGCATATGTTTCGAAATTTCTACTTTATGCATTTGAAAATTCTCTTTTTTAGATAAGCCATTAATAGGGCAGATTTCAAAATATTTCATCTATGAGTGAGCAAAGTATATAAAGAATTCCCAGACTAGGTCCTTGAACAGATTTTAAATTTAACTCAGAATGAAAGAAATGGTGTTATTTATTGATCACATCAGCAATGTTTATACACCTGGTAATACTCAGTGTATGTAATACAGTCACTTCCATATGCTGGTGAATATTTATAAGGACTTTTGAATGCAATCATTATTCCACTACTTACAGTCTCTCTATGAATGTCCAGACCCAGAAATAAAAATTCAAAAGATCTGCCATAGGAACGAAAAATGATTATACTACCACCTTTTTAGAAAACAGTATCTATAAACAAAGTTTTTCTTCCAACAAATATACTTCAAGAGATTTATACTATGAAGAGATTATGGGTCTCCACTCCTTAATCAGAGAATTATAGAGCAAGAATCATTTGTTTATTTACATCATCAAAATTTCTTAAAACTGTTAAGCAGACTACCAGACCAGAAAACACTACCGAAACTACAAAGTAGGATAAATTGCTGCACTTGGAACATCTTTTGTTTTTCTCAAATTACATCAAAGGCAGCTAAAATTGTAAAAGAAAATATGTAAGGTTCAAAGCAAACAAATAAGCAAGTATGAACAGTATTTTAGACCCTTGGTTACTTGGCTGTATTTTTCTGATCCATAATATGAATTATATTTGACTAATAATCATATATTATTTTGGTATCCTGAATAGACTTTTCTTAACCTTAAAATACAATAGCTTATCCATAATTACTAAGTTGCCCTTCCTTTCTCCGTTTCTGTGCTACTAACATTCTTAGAATAAATAATGCTGAAATAACTGAGTAATATGCAGATGAATCAATAGTAAGACTAATGCATAATACTGGCCACTCTAAATTAAGTTTATGTTATTTCTTGGATTGGAATTTTAGCCCTGTGCCTTTCATTATATTGATAAATATACAATCTCCCTTTCCTTTTCTCTCTCCGTCTCTCTCAATCTGTAAGGAGAGATTATTTTGGAAGATTTTTAAATATAATTATTCTGGTTACAACTGGGTAAAAAGCCAGAAAAATTAAAAAGTTGTTCTTAGGAGATCTTTTGTTTCATATCACAAAGAGTCTATGTGGTTAAGCTGATGTCTTTATTCTCAGAAAATATTTTTAATCTCTTCTATTTTCCTGTTACTACAGTTCTTAAGAAATCGTAGGTATAAAACATCCTTTCTTTCATGATGGAAAAAAGTCAAATAAGGCTAAATTCCTTGGAAAATTACTTCAATAATTATCACTAATAATAAATAATTATTTATTAATTATTCAATAAATATCAAGATATATTCAACAATATTCAAGTGTTCAATAAATATCACTCTGGATTATGAAATTGAATGGTTCATTCACATAAAAAAATCTGTACTCAAAAAATAATTGTAGAACTCTGACTCACTACAGCTCAACAGATTTCAAAAAAGTTCCACAGAAAAAAGTAAGTTTTCATTTGTTATTGTTTATTACAAAACTTTAAAATACAATTATTATTATTATTTTTTTTATTGCACTTTTTGGCCGGGGCTGGGTTTGAACCCACCACTTCTGGCATATGGGGCCGGCACCTACTCCTTTGAGCCACAGGTGCCGCCCCTAAAGTACAATTATTATTCCACAAATCACAAGCTTTATTTGAATGTTCATAGCAAGAAATCAAAGTCCAAATAACCCATTTAATTACAGAAATAGGAATACAAATTCGTAGCCAAAAATGTTTAATATAAGAATTCCATAGTAAATTGTCTTTAAAAAATAATAAAACACCTTAAAATAGTTATTGACCAAATAAAATTTTTCCCTTTATTTGGCTAGGTATATTTAATATTAATAATAGTTCTGGCTGGATTTCCATGGCTGCTCAGTATTATTTAAAATTACATTGTATTTTATATTCTTATTATATATTAAATATACTATTATATTATATATAGTATATTATAATCAAGACTGCCCTCGTTTCCCTCCCTATCTTCTCTAAATACAGTAGTAATGTTTTACATTCATACAAACTCCCACTTTTTTGCTTGAAATGAGATTAGAATTATGTGAGTGGTCAAAACATTTTCACTGTGGAACCCTGGTGAATGACTACTGGCCTTGAACCAGTTACTGACAAACTTTGCCAAGTGTCTCATCACTCCTTAAAGAGTAAAATTAGTTCTCATTTTCTTTCAACTTTTATGAAATAAAGATGTTTCTCTCTGTTAGAATATTAAATTTTACAAAAAAAATTAAATCTTTTGTAATGTCCAAGGCCAAGCTTACTAAAAGCAGAGCATGCCTGGAAAACAACTCTTGACTTTGAGGCATCTATTCTGAATTGCGTAGCAGGATTTCATTGATAATTGATTCAGAATGCCAGAATACCTAGTTTTCAAAAACATGGCCTTGGTGTTTAGTAATTCTCTCTTTTAGAGTATTCTATTGTTTAGTCTGGCTTCTCTAGAGAAGGCAAAAAAATCTAATTTGTAACAGCACAAAAGAACAAAAGAAGCACTTTACATTTGCTACTAAGTCTTCTAAAAGACATGACTCTTTTATCTGTATTTGTTTATGACATGGAATACAGAATATTTGACAAGGTCTGTACCCTATTTCTTCTGCAAATATCAACCAATAAAATATTGCTCTATTGCCCCCTTTATGTCTGTACTAAGTTGAATGCATTTAGTTTAGAGTTCAAGGCCTCTCCACCCATTGAAGTTACTATATGACTACTTTTAAAACCTTCCTGTTATTTATGATGTTAACTGCAGCTTTGTTTTTTGTAACAACTTAATATTGAGATGTCACTAACATATAAAACTTATGTATATGTGTGTGTGTATAAAGTGTAAAACTTAATGTTTTAATATACATATACTATGTGAAATCATCAGATTTAAGCTAATTAACTCATCCATTACCTCTAAATAGCTACCTTTGGGGTAAAGGGTGAAAAGATTTAATTTAAGACCTGACTTCTCTAAACTTACATTATACGACACAATATTGTCATACAATGTCCTCATCATGGTAAAAATTAGATCACCAGAAATTATTCCTTGTATAACTGAAACTCTGTACCTTTAACTGGCACTTTCTAATGAAGGAGATATATGCTAGAAAAAAGAGAAAACATACTTATTTTCATGTGCTCAAAATATAAAATGATTTTGATTAGTGTTCGATAAGAGATGTAGCTTTTAAGGCTAGATCAGCGGTTCTCAACCTGTAAGTCGCGACCCCTTTTTAATAATGAAAGTACATTGCGGCATCAGGAAGGTTCAGATACTAAAAATTATTTTTGCTTAACAACACTAAATAATGTACAGTTTAATAAGCATGCCATAATGTTTTCTATAGTATTTACATTTAATTAATATCATTAGTCTATTATTACAGCCTTGTACCGAGACAAAAATTAGTATTTTATTTAAACAGATGCCACTAAAAATATTAACTTAGTAATATTTATTAAGTACTTACTGCATGCCAACAAGTATCGTCCATATCTTATATATTATTTCATTTAGCTTATAGAATGACATTTTGATGGAAATTATATCATCTTCCTATTTAGACGACAAAAATAAAACTTAAAACAGGTTACATAAAAATTATACAGTAAGAGCTATAGAGATGGAACTCAAACTAGTGTGTTAAATTCTAAAGTTCCTGTTTATGGGCTATTTATTTCTAAGCTTCCACTTTGTGTAGTATGATTATCTAGAATTTTAAATCAGAAGCATTGCCTATATCTCCTAGGAAAATGGTTCCTGAGACCTATATTTCCCCTCAGGAGCCATCCGGCAATATCTAGATACATTTTCCATGGTCATGACTAGTGACCATTCTATTCATTAGAATCAGCTAATTAAAATATTTTCACTTTGAATTGGGGCACTTTAACATGAAAATATAAACCAGGGACTGTAGAGTAAATTACCTAAAGAATAGAACACAATTTCTTCACAATGTAGTTTTCATGAGCAATTTTAGTATTTGTAATTAAAAGTGTAAATCTGTTAATTTGCATGCTACTGGCATCTAGTGGGTAGAGGCCAGGAATGTTCTCAACATCCTGCAGTACAACGGTAAAGACTCCACAGAATTATCAAATGTTAATAGTGCCCAGGTTGAAAAACCCTATTTGAGTATAACTATTAACATAAGTCAATCATACAGTTAAAGCAGCAGTTAAACATTGACACGAAACAATATTCCCAACAAATAGTGCCAATAAAAAGCCGCAGTAAAACTTTTTCCAGTATATCAATTTTCAACATCTTCAAAGTAGATGTATTTAAAAATTAAACCATCCTTCATGAAATTAAGTAATATTAATATTTTAGGCTACATTTGGCACTCCTTGAGTTGGGAAATTTTTATTTTAGCTCCAGAAACTCTAACAAACTTTCCTTCTCCTAAATAAGTGGGCCAGAGTTTCAAAGCTAGTTTTTAGTGCCACTGAATCTTACCCCTTCCAGCCTCTTCCTTTTAGGACAACCACAGATTAGAGGGTTTTTGTTTTGTCTTATTTGGATTCAACACTAACTATAAATGTGACTCTAAATCAAACATATATTTCATCTTTATAACAAGTGTTCATTGCATACTGGAGTAAATAGGGTAGTCCTTAAAAGACTTGCATTAACAGATAAGCTGAGCCAGATGTCACTAATTTTATCCATCAATCCTAATCTCTAAAAAGAAAATTTTAATAAGAAGAAACCCACTGATCCAATTAAGTGCACAGACAAAAAGAATTCACTTTAAGGACTAGAAAGTGTGCATAAATATTAAAATGAGTGAATCTTTTCAGTGTATTTAGTTAATGGAATCTCGTCATCTCCCAGCATAAATGAAAGATTAATAAATTGCAGGGAGCTAGGAAGACCAAATCTAATCTCTCTAATCACATCTGAGGCACCAGAATTCACCTCCCGCTGAGGACGAGAGAGCAGAAGGCTCCAAGGCACACAAGGACCTTGATGAGGAGATAAGCCTTCTTCCTACGGTTAATTTGGTACAAATATTAAAAGGCCCTTGTCCTTGTCAATTCTCTAACCCCTGTATTACTGAGATTCTGGCCTTGCTCCCTATCTCTTTAGTTTCCTGTAGATTGAGCACCTGGCCAGTGCCCAGAACACAGCTGTTCTGCTTTAATGAAATTTGCAAATTATGGAGCACAGGGAGCTCAGAAGAAATCCACCTTTTATTAAAGAAACACTAATACAAGGGGAAGAGAAGACACTAGGATCTATTATCATGTCTATTAATTGAAAGATTTTATGTCACTTTAAATAATATGAGATGGGGGTGCTGTAGGGATTTTGTAAGAGAAACCTCAGAAGAGAGTGAGGCAAGGTAAAATTTTTGTTTTATCTTTCAACTTGCTGTTTTTCTCTCTCTAGTATTATCAAGACCAAATAAATTATTAGTTACTCAGGTAGCCAAGGATCCCAATCACCAGCCCAACATGATACTTAAAACAAATCATTTAACCTCATAGGATTCTGTTATTCTTTTCATCCAAAACAAATATGAACTATAGTAAGGGTCCTGAGGAGCCTATAGGATTGGTGTGAAGGTCAATTATGTTTAGGAATGAAAACTGAATTAGGGAAGAACATAATGTTATCACGGTTTTTTCCTAAGCTGGATTAAAAAATTGCTAGGTGCATGCATTATCTCCTTTCATTGTCTTACACAGGCAACAGCTTCTTTTGATATGTCAGCATATTCTTTTAGTCTTGTCAGTAATTTTCTTTTCCCTGAACAAAAACATACTTCTTTTATACAAAACAATTGGAGTGCAATTCTTGGCGTATTTTATATAAAGCCACAACTGCTCCACAGTCCTCTAATTTATTTAAAAGCTATCACATCATGAGACTATTCATTAGAATCAGCTAGTTAAAATATTTTCACTTTGAGTTTGAGAACATTACCTAATTGGAAAATATACACCAGAAACTGTAGAGGAATTACCTACAGAACACAACATGGGTTCTTCCAACACTATCTCACAATGTCATTTCCAGCAGTGATTTTAGAATTTGTAATTATAAGTGTAAATTTGTTACATCTCTATTTCTAAATATTAAATAATATTTTAGTAAAGGTATAGCCTGCTAAATTCTGAACAAAGGAAACAGCTAAATATTCCCCCGAAACCATTTTATTTAAACTTATGAGGGAAAATAAAATATGAGTGAAATCAATCAGAAACAATGAGAACACAGAAAAGAAGTTGGAAGTCACATGGAAATGAATATGCAATAAAGACCAAATTTAACAAACTCCAAATCATGTGTGTTGTTTTTTTCCCCCATGCATACTACAGATTCTCTTGCTGCTGGTGATTTTTTTTCCCTTCAGAATAAGTGTTATTTTAAAAATAAGTATGTGAATGTATGTAGCGTGAGCAGACTATTTGCACCCCACCCGCCTTCTCATAGACTGCACATCTTCTGCCAGAAGTAGCCATTTGACCTTAGGAAAGTCTTCTAGCCTCCCTAAACCTCGATTTCTTTGCCTGCTCAGGGGGGATAATAATAGTACCTGAGCTGCAGAAGTGTTTTGATGACTGCATTTTACTTAAAATGCTACTGTCATTTAGCAACTGCATGATAAACGTTACCTGCCTTGGCATTATCCTTATTGTTTTTCCCATCTCTTAGTAGTCAGGATTTAAAATAGATTTTAAATTTATCCTAATGGAGGAATTCTTATCTAGCGGCTAACATGCTAGGATGAGTGACTAAAACATAATACAGTATTTTCTTCTTTTCTCAAGGATTTCATGCTTGTTACCCCAATCTGAAGTTAACGTCCAACCACACTACTTAACTTTCTTGCTATTCAATCTCATGAAGAAAATAGTGTACTAAACTTTTCAAAACTATTTTCACTGTTGCAAGACAATGCCAAAAATATATATATTTTTTCTCTAATGATAGTACTTAATGTAATCCATAATTTTGATGAAGAGAAATTTTTTACAATGGGATATTCCCAGTGCTCCTGAAATCAAACCACAATGTGACTGCTGTATTGAATATAGCAAGGACAGGCTAAAAGGAGTGAAATTGTACAAGATCTAATAGGCGAACCAGACACAACACATGCACAATTATGCCCATACAGGGTACTGCTACAGCTGAGAATAAATTCTAGCTGAGAAATTCAGACCAAATTAGACAGGGGAAATCTCTTGCCTTTGGTCCAAGACTGCCTGACTGTGTAAGGAATTTAGCGTCTCCATACAAACTTGGACTGCTGAATTCACTAAGAAGGATCAAAAAGTATTGGAGCTGACTAATGAGGTACAATGGAGGAAGGATGACAAGGCTCCTGGGGAAAAGGGTGATATTGTCAATGAGGCACGCATGGTTTGGTTCTTAAGGGTTTGTCAACCAGTTTTAGAACAGTTGCCTGGTGATTTTAAGACAGAAAGATCAGATCCATTGAAGCACAGTCCATAGAAGGCGGCTGTAATCAAGAAAAGCAACCCCCTTAGTTTAACATCAGGTACTTCTTCACAGGGAAAGAAAAACAAAACAACTAGACCCATCTCAGAACTTGAACTACAAATTGTTACTCAGAGTCATTGTCCATAGAGGTATGAATGAATGAACTCTAACACCATTTCTAAGGCACCACGAGGTTAATATCCTAATGATATCTCTGGTTACATATGTGCATCTAGGGATATATACAAGCCAGCACACACAGCTTTTTATGTATACAAGGAATAGGCACATCTAGAACATCTATATTCTAAAACAGGGAGGCACATGGATATTCTTCATTTTCAGGATGCTTCCAATATAAGACATTGGTGCAGATTTTAACGTGTTTCTTACAGTTATTGACATAATAGATTTATGCTAAGTTCTAGTTATTGCATTGCTCAGCAAATATCTTAATACAGACATCATTCCTTCTGTTCAAATAAATCATATATTTTTATTTTGTCTCCTAGCTTAATATCCCACAAACTGAAATTTTTCAACTTGGTGGAGGAAGCTCAAATTATTCTGATATGTATAATGTAATCAAAAAGTTCTCCTGTGATTTTTTTTAGTGACTTGAAGATTTTTGATCCAGCAAAATGCAGTAGAGGATGCTCAGCAGCCCGAGCATGTCAGTTCTAGTTCCCTCTACATCGATCCTTCTCCTTGCTCCTTGGCAATACTCCCTTAGGTATTTTGCAATAACCTTTAAAGACTCTCCCTGCCTCCCATGTCAGCTCACTTCTGTGTATTCTTCCTGCTGCTGCCACGGCATACTGCTCGCAAATGCCCGCCCTGATGAAAAGTCTTCAGTCGCTCTCCATAAACACTGGTCTTGGTGATTGGCTTCCATCTGTCCCTGTCCTCCTCTCCTGCTCTCCAACCCAGTAAGCCCAAGCCCCTAAAGAAAGACTTTTGACATTCTCAGAGGATGCAATGTGCACTCCTGCGTCCGTGTCCCTGGGAGTCTTGCTGGCTGGACTGGACCTCCTCCCAAGGCAACTTGCTCGACATCCCCCTTCTTTCATATCTCAGTTCAGCATCAACTTCTCTATGGGGTTGTCTTTGATTTTCCCGCTTCTACTTCCCTTAGAACATAAACTCCTTCCCCACTCTCCATAGCTTTCTCTGTGTACCACTATTATATCAAACGTTCCCTATGAGAGCTAGGGTTATGACATTGAGATACAGTAAAGCCTCTGTAAGTGGCCACCCAGGGAACGGTAACACACTGGTTAACATACAGAGTTGGCCAACATAAGGAATTAGGCTACTGTGCAGATGATGCACATGGAAATAAGGCCAACTGAAGGAGGGGGTCATCTGTGGAGGTTGTACTGTATAATGTTCCCCAATGTATAACAGGCATTCAGTGAATGTAAATTACTAATATGTTTAGGTAATACGTGACAGAGCACATGACTATATGAATTGTGACTCTCATGTTTGGGGTCTTATTTTCAAATCAGAAAAAAATAATTACTGAAGGGTTAGAATTGTCCAGTTATTTGATCAGCTTTCATCGTGCCACATCATACCTCACCAAGTACAAGTGCGGGGCACTTCCCCTCTTTCCCCCAACCCACAGTGACATGCAAGTGGCAGGTACGCTTAGCATCCAAATTGGAGGGGTTTAATCACCCTCTCTTGGTTTTAGTTTCACTTCAGGTTCTATCATAAAACCACCCCCTTTAATGGAGGTGTTTTGAAGAGCCTGGTATAAATACTGTGGCCCAATTTTCAGAGAAGACCTTTAAGTCACTGACTAGATCACGGAAGCTTTTTCCTATTTCCCAATCTGTGCGCCTCATTTCCTAATCACCTCCTTTCTCCCTATATTCATCCAACAAACATTTACTGAGCAAGTAGTATGTTTCAGGCACTACTCTAAGCGCTAGAACAGAAGCAGACAATTTTTTTCTTAATGAACCAGATGGTTAATAGTACAGGTTATAAGTTACCTTGCAACAGTAGCACACGGTTCCCTTAGACAACACTTTAAAAAATCAGGTGTGACTGGGTTCCAATAACACTATAATACTAGAAATTAGTATTATTAGTTAAATATAATATATTTAAGAAAATAGGTGGTAATCCATAGTTTGGAGATTCCTTTGCCAAAACTACAGAGCCCATCAAGACAGACATGCCTTCCAATGTTCTAGTGGGGGAGAAACACGATGAATGAACCATGATGACTAGGACCATATAGGAGAGTAGTAGGTACTTTTTAAGGAATAAAATTTGGGATGTCAGAGAGATTGATTAGGTCGCTACTTTACATAAGGTTGTCAGGAATATTCTCTCTGTAAAGCTAGATTTTAAACTGATATGTGAAAGACAAGGAACTAGCCATGGAAAGATTAAGATGATGCACTTGTAAAATGATAATTCTAAAGCTAGGAAATGCCTAGAAGTGAACATGATGGCCTTATAAACAAATTTGACATTTCAAGGATAAAATAGCCAAACAGATACAATTGGCAAAAAGGATATTGTGCCCAGCTAAAAATAGTTTGGGTATTTTTACTGTGATGAATATATCCTCCAAAGAAGAAGGTCTAACTTCAGAACTGCATTTAAACATTCAAAAATCATTTAATCATAATCATTGATTAGGCTCTTAATATTTAGTTTCAGGTAAACTGTGATCACCATTTTCAAATTACTCTGAGTCTGAGGGGAAAGACATTAAAATACATCAAAGCATCTGAATCAAATTTTGGTTTATATCCCAGACTCTATTAAATTCCACATGTCCACAGGAAACTAAGCAAATATTTTGAGAGGCAGAGTGAAGGTGGTGGTCACAAAAGATCAACTAAAAGAGGTTATGCAAAGTTTTAAAGAAAGAAAAGAGAGATGGTAGAAGGACCACATGGCTGATATACTTGAACTCTGTTTAGGGCACATGGTCAGAAACGGACATACCCCATTCCAGGAGTTGAGCATTGTCTAAAACGCTTGAATGTTAGGAGAACGTGGGACAATGGCAGAAATAAGATTAGAGACACACTATTGTAATTACCCAGAATTACTAACCATAAAATAATTTTGAGAATTCTAGAAAGCTACATAAGCCGAAGTGTGAAATAATCCTATCCGTACTCGAGACTTCATTCAAGCCAGTGTGGAACAAGACTGGGTGTGGACAGGAAGCCGACACAGAGAGAGCCGGTGCAGTCAGACGCTGCGCAGTAACGCCTGCTCAACCAAACAAGTGCTGACGCAGAGAACAGAAAGAGGCTGAAAAGAGGTCGAGGAGAAATAATCGACAGGCCATGGTGACAAACAGGGAAAAAGGGAAAAGAGGAAGTCTAGTTTCCCAGCCTGGGTGTCTGGATCGTAGTATTTACAGAGGTATGAATGCTGGGAAAGGTATTATTTGGGAACAACAATGACAATAAGATCACTTTTGAACACTATGTGAGGTGCCTATAAGATATTCATTAAACAGTGAAATTCAAAAGACAATCTGATTAATGATTCTGACTGCATATTAGCCAGGAAGGCTATAGGGGAGGAATGAACTGGGCAACCATGGTTTCAGTGGCAGCTGAAACTATCAGTTTGGATAAAATTATCAGTGGATGACACCTATATGGTGTACGGATCTTCGGGTACTGAAGAAACAAAGACTTATCAGATAGAAGTTGCTAAAGAGATGTGTGATATAGATGAAATTCTCACAAACAACATCGTCTCCCATAGAAGTAATCAGTGGGTAATACACTTTAATGATTTCACCTAACAAAAATGGCAGAAGGTGCCTTTCAAAGATGATTTTTCACATCATCATTACATAAATATAGAGATTATAAATTCCATGTAAGATGTCTATCAAGAAAAGATATTGAAACCAATAAAATCCCATTAGCTTCTAATGCATTTTTTGAATTTTGCCTTTTTCCAAATAGTTATTCAGTTCAATCAAGTACCCAGGGATACAATTCCTGCAACTCTTCTAAGCAGAGCCCTTTGACTAATGTTTGCTGTACACCTGGAGTCATCAGCAATTGACGTGCTGCCTCTGTCAGCATGGCGAGGTAACCTGCTGTGCCTTTATACTTACACAGCCTCCGGACACTGAGGCCGGAAGGCTGCAGGGCCTTCTCAGGCCACAAAGTTCTGCCACAGCAGTTGTGTATGTATTATGAAGACATTTCAAATTGCTGAACACGCTCTCCTCCCCGCCATTCCAGGACTCTCTTCCGCAATTCACATACAGCATTGACTTCAGCAATGACAGAGACCTGCGTCAGAGCTCCGAACGCACGCAGGCCAGCCACGGCCATTCATCAGAAGGCAACACTGATACGTTTTCATTACTTTAAAAAGGATCAAATTTGTATTCCTAAAAAAGGAAATTTAAAAAGGCTTTACAGTAACATGTCTTCCATAAAACATAAAATCAGGTGTATCTTAGGAAGCAATAATCAATGTAACTTTAAAATCTAAATTTCATAGTTATCATTGTCTGATGTGAACGTTGAAAGTATATTGAAATGAAGTTACTCATTCGTCCCGAAAAGCATTTGCCTTCGTATTAATCTTGCTTTGTTTCTAAAAGAAGCCCTTACTTTCCTGTCACTTTGTGCTCCCTGTCAAACTGATGGAAGCCAGGATGCTGCTCGGTATTTCAGTTTCTCTCCCCTTTCCAAATAAATCTGAAACAAAACCTTTTAAATTCCTTGTCTGATTCAGTTGAAATTCTTTTATAATTATGCTACTGAAGTATTTAGCCATCTTTCATTTTTTCACCTTCACTTGCTCTTCCTGTATATGACACCTCAAACAATTTGTGGTTAAAATCCAAAGACTGTGCATTTTATTATTAATATTCTTTTCCACGTCTTCAAAATGTTTTAGGTTACATGCCCTTCCACAAAAGTTGTTTCTTAGGCAGGAGGTAGGTGCATATGTGAATCACTATAGGAACCAGATAAAATTATTCTGTCCTCTATTTAAATTGATGTATACTTACTACCTGTATAATCAATGACACAAATATTTTAAAAGTGTTTAGTTATGATAGAATCCTTCTATACACTGCCAAAACTTCACATACTTATTTTTTTGTGAGGACAAAAAAAAAAAAAGAAGGTTTATACAAGTTTAGATAGATTCCAAATTCAGTTAAGTTTGGATTTACTGTTTCTTTGTATTAGTCTCAAAGAGGCTTTTCCTGAAGGCAAATCTGTTCTCTTGATTTCTACGGCACACTCAGGGATCTTTTCTCTGGATTGAAACCCATCTTATTAGTTAACAGGAAATTCTCTATTTTTAAACTAAGTCCAAAAAATTTAATCTTTTGGTCCAGCTTTACATCTTTTATTAAACTTCGTAAGTCTTTGATATTATTAGTAGTTTTAGAGCATAAAAATGTGCTCATTAAAATTTCCCTGAAACCCAAGGACACGGTTTGTTATGTCCATTTCTACATAACTTCCTTCTTTCCCTTAGTTCAAAATAAGTTGACATAAACACTGTCAGTATCAAATTATAGATGATGAAAGTACACTTTTTACCTAGCTTAAGATATTTTGGTGTGGAATTAATATCAATGAATGGCTTGCTGAAAAGAGTTCTTCTACACATGAATAACATACTTATAAGTAATGTATACACATGGACATTAAGAAAATGAAGATCAAATTGGAGATCTGAAATAGTATTCTAAATACTTCAATTCTGAGAATGTTTTCAACATAGTGTATTTCCAACTACTCTTTATATTGTGGATCAAGATAGCTTTCCTTTTTTTTTTCTGACAAATGCGTTAATGCTATTTTCTAAGTAGTGCTGGCAATTTTAAGTTTTGAAATGTATAAATCACAGTCAGACTCTGATTTTGTGGACACGTGCTTGAAATGAAACGAAATTAGAATATTTGGCAATGTTTTACATTGAAATCTAGAACTGGCTATTTATACCAAACACAAATGTAGATATAGATATGCTAAATGTATAAATGTCATATTCTTGTATAAATTCCTGTCCTGGGTGATTCTTTATACATAAAATTATATAAGTAGATTAAATTAGTAGTAACCATACACTAACACAGCATGAAAATCTAAGGAAAAATCTATTCACATGTACCAACTGCATGTTAAATACAGAATTTGAAGTTTTAAACCAAGTATGGCTTGGTCAGAACAGACTTCTAAACATTGTTTTACCAAAGTCCTCAAGGTCATTACTATAATACAATAGGAGGTCTACATTAGGTATGGTCAGAGCCTTAGGGAGAAAGGTAACGCATGACATAGACCTTCTAATATGAATGCCAGTAAAATGTAACATGAGAGATAAAATTCAGAAAACAACTGAAAATTTATAAGGGGCAAACTATAAGTTCCTATATATTAATAAATATATTTCATTGCTAAGTTGGAAATCAGTAAGACACATAACATTCTTATTTTAACCAACAAAAACCTGTATTTTTTATATTTCCATTAAGTTCTTATTCTTTATTATATTAAAGGAGAATATTTCAATTAAGGTGAGTTTAGTAATCCAATAGCTATGGTAATGGTATTATAGTATGATAAATAGTCTCCTATAATGCAAAAGTGTTCTACTTTATTGACAATTCAAATGTTCTTTTTTATTTTTTCCCCCACTACCTTCCAATCTAGGTGAAATACTATTTTTAAGTTTGAATTTGGCCTCTAACCTAATAGTTAGTACATGGTCATTTAATATTTTTCTCATAAATTAATTGCAGTGCAATTGTGTCAGTGAGAAGGGTAGTTAACATTTCACACTGTGGGTCATAAACTAATTGTTTTGACTTTTATAAAACTAACGTTTTGGAAATAATATTATTTCAACATATAAGATTTATGAATTTATATTTCATTGATCTGTTGAGTTGAAAATGGGCAAATACGTAAATTTAAAACTGACAGAATCTAAAATAAGTTCATCATTCAACCTTCTGAGAAAGTAAACCTTTGTTATTTTATTTCCCTATACTGTCATAATTTTAAATCTATCTAAAGGAGAAAAGGATTGGAAGATTGAGAATAAGAAAATGGACGTGACATTATTTTGTAGCACCAGAAAAGTCTTGCTAGAGAAACATTTTAAGACTTGAAAAAATGTGTCTCACAATTTGTTTTGGAGATAAAAATCTAATAAATTTGATTTTTAAACATTTTGAAGAAAAAAATAAAACCCTGAGAAACAGAGGAAGCCAGATTTGAACCAGTTAGCAATTCTATAAATGGAAGGTATGTACATGAATACTATCTTGGGAAGACTATTTAAGTAGTAATATCAGAATATATTGAATGGGTTCATTCATATATGAATACGATTTAAATGGGTTAAAACATCAAAGTAGCTTGCTGTTCTTTCTCACTCAGCCTACATCCCATTGCTTATTGTTGGTGGAACGCAGGTGTAAGGGGAGGAAGTCTAGGGAGGATGCTGTCATTCAATGCCTGGATCAAGACCGGTGGAGGTCCATCCAGCTGGTTCCATTATCTGGTCAGGGAGCAGGAAGAGAGTCCCAGAGGGTCTAATGCTGGCAATTAAATATACAAACTCAAACGTCACACACATCACTTTCCCCCCTAACCCATAGAACAAAATCAACACATACCACCACTCTTCTGCAGGGAAGAAAGGGTGTGTAATCCTCCGAAAGGAAAGATTCAGATTCAGTTGAGTAATGAAGTCTCTACTAAGCTCTATTATAACAAGAAATTATGATTAAAAATGTATTCATGAAATGATTCTTTTTAATTTTATTACAAAGAGAATCTATAAGTTAAAATACCTACGAATTTTCTTGGAATAATGATTTATGTAGAAGAGTCCAAGAAGAACAACCTAACCAAAGGCTGAAAGTCAGGGATGTTTTCAGAATGACTAGTGAAATGTAAGTCTAAGGAGAAGACTATTCTTTTTTTTGAGACAGAGCCTCAAGCTGTCACTCTGGATAGAGTGCTGTGGCATCACAGCTCACAGCAACCTCCAATTCCTGGGCTCAAGTGAGTCTCTTGCCTCCACCTCCCAAGTAGCTGGGACCACAGGCGCCCACCACAATGCCTGGCCATTTTCTGGTTGCAGCCGTCATTGTTGTTTGACGGGCCGGGCTGGATTAG
>CAUYON010132963.1:0-10475 GCA_963573935.1 Arctocebus calabarensis
AGGGAGAGGGTGGAGGGAGTTGGGACAAAGGGTGAGATCACATGGGTGGTACATATTTGAAGGGTCAGGAGAAAACTTCTAAATACGGATCAAAAATGTTTTCATATAGTAAACAAGAAAATATCATGAACGGTATGTCAATCAGGTTAATAAAATATCTCAGATTGCATGTGAAGCCCCCACACTGTACTCCATGGTTGAACTAATGTACACAGCTATGATTCAAAAAATAAAATAAAATATTATTAAAAAAAAAATAAATAAATAAAATAAAAAAGGAAAAAAATATATATATAGCCAGATATTGCCTAGACAACAGGTGATTAGTATCAGATACTAATCATCATGTTGATACAACTGTATAAGATGGGGGCTGGAAGCCTCAATCTTGCAGAAGAGATCTACTCCCTTTATCTTGATTTCTTTGCCCTCAATCCCTGCGGGATTGGGAGTCTGAAGTTCTCCTCAGCCTGCTTAATAAAAACGTCTCAACCTTTCCAAACTATGTCCCTTGGCCATGCAGTGGCTTTACCAGGAAAGTGTGTGTCACTTAAGTCTCCCCACAGGTGACTGCCCATATCAGCAGGTGCACCAGAACTGGCCTTGCACTAGGACCCTGTGGGCTGATCCTGCAAGACAGCTCTCTCACAACTCTCTATCTGAGAACTGCCCCTGAACCAGCTGGCCTCTGTCAGAACACAGCCCTCTGTGCCAGTTCTTCACTGTTCCCAACCTCCTCCTTGTCTCCTGGAGTTCCCTGCTGCCTTCCTATACCCCCCAAAGCAATGTTTCTGGGAAGGTCCCCCGGCCAGAGTTGGTTGGAGTCTTTTCTCCCAATCTCATCACATGCGGCTGGAATAAAATTTTTTAATAATTAATTTTGGTCCCTAAAACCTAAGCAAATGAGAGAAAAGTAGAACATGAAAACAGGTAGAATGCTATGGCCTGAATGTTTGTGTCCCCTAAAAATACATGTGTTGAAATCTGAACAGTCAAGGTGATTGTATTTGGGTGGGGGAGGGCTTTTGGGAAGTGACTGGAAGAAACTTTGAGAGGTATTAGACCTCATCAGTGGAATCAGTGTCTTTATAAAAGAGGTCTGAGAGAAATCCCTTACCCTTTCCACTATATGAGATTATAGCAAAACAAAATGAAAATTAAAAATTAAAAGGCAGGCATCAATGAAGTAGGAAAAAGCAATTGCCAATAAATCAAGAAGCATTTCCCTGATGGTTATGTCACCTCACTCCTGTTAGAATTGCTATTATGAAAAAGACAAAAAAGAGAAGAAATAGATGTTGGTGAGGATATGAACTCCATGTCCACCATTAGTGGGAAAATAACTTACTACAGCCATCATGAAAAAATATGAAGATTCCTCAAAAAACTCAAAAATAGAACCATATGATCTAGTAATATCACTATTGGTTATAGATGTAGTATACAAAGAAAATGAAATCCATACATCAAAGAGATATCTGTAGTCCTGTGTACATTACAGCATTATTCCCAACAGCTAAAATATTGAATCAGCCTATGTGTTCATCAATGGATGACTGGATAAAGAAAATGTCACACACACACACACACACAGAATACTATTCAGTGTCAAAAAAGAAGGGAATCTTGTCATTTGTGACAACATGAATGAACTTGAAAGATATGGTCTCACTTATACACATATGTGGAATCTAAAATAGTGAAACTCATAGAAGCAGAAAATAGAATGGTGATTGCCAGGGAATGGGGGCAAAAGAAATATAATTTAAAAATAAAGACACAGAAATTTTGAAAGTTAAAGGGAGAAAATGGATGATGAAAACATTAACCAAAGGGTGACTGATGTATCTATAATAATACAAAAATGCAGGAATAAAGGAAATAAGCATTATTAGAAACACATAGGGAGCATTCACAATGAGTAAGTATTAATGTACAATGATGACATTCCAATCCTAAATTTGTATATTTCAAATACATAGTTCCAAAATATAAAAAGGATAAACTTGTGAAACTGAAAAAAAATACAAAAAATCCATAATCATAGTTTCATCAGAAGTGTCTTAGTAAAAGATAGGATAGAAAAATACAGTTGAGGTATGAACAATTTCAAGAACATGACTAATAAACTTGATTTCATTGTCATATATAGAATACTGTAGTGAACATCTGCATAAGATACATTTTTTGTCACATTCCTTCATATACAATAGTATGTACATTTTTTCACATGAACATGGAAATTGTAACATTTACTAACATGAAAATATACTTCTCAACACATTTTAAGCAATTGAATTTGGACTGTGTGTTCTCCAAATAACAGTTTGATTACATTAAAAATTCAAAGCGAAAATATGGGATTATGTTAAAAATTCAAAAAATATATAATAAAATCCTTAATCCTGTGGATATTAGGAAATAAACTTTCAACATTTATAATAAGCTTACCAAATGCCAATTCCCATCCAAAGACCATCAGGAATACACCTGTAGTTGAATGTTTTAGATTAATAATTCATTGTAGGGAGGGAAAATGTACACCAGGGGGAACCCTGGGACATGTCTGAGAGTGTCTAATCTGCTGAAGTTTTACTGGAGCCTAATCTGCCTGAGGGAAGGAAAATAACCAACTCCAGTACATTCTTGCCATCTTATTCAACCCAACAGGTTGAAGGAACTGAGAAGCTTGTGTAAAGCTCACAGCCCAGAGGTACGGGCTTACCCAAAGACTGAGACATAATCATAGGACTATAGAATGTCCTTATAGCTTACCGCCACATTAATAAGGGTTATTTACAGAAGTTCCTTTTGTACAGTACGTAATGTCTAGCTATCAAAAAAAATTTTACAAGATGCACCAAAGGGCCAAAACACAGTTTGAAAAGATAGCCAGCACCAGAGTCATATGGTGGATATGCTGGAATTATCAGACTGAGAATTTAAAATAACTATGATTAATATAAGAACTTTAATGGATTAAGTAGACAGCATGCAAGAACATATGGGTAATGTAAACAGAGAGATGACAATTCCAAGAACCAGAAAGAAATGTTAGTAATCAGAAACACAGTGACAGAAATGAAGAATGCCTTTGATGGGCTCCTTTTTAGAGTGGACACAGTTGAGGAAAGAATATCTAAGCTTGAAGATATATTAATAGAAATCTCTAAAATTGAAAGGCAAACTGAAAAAAAAGAACATAACAGACTATCCAAAAACTGTGGGAGAGCTACAAAAGGTGTAATTAAGTATAATGGGAATACTAGAAAGAATAAAAAGAGAAAGGAACAGAAGAAGTATCTAAAACAATAATAACTCCAAGTTAATGTCAAACACCAAAACACAGATTCAGGAAGATCAGAGAATAAATATAAAAACAAAACAAAACAAAATGAAACATCAATACCTAGATATATCATTTTCAAATTACTGAAAATGTCTATTCATAGCGGCCAAAAGGTGGAAACAGTCCAAGTGTCCATTTACAGATGAATGGATAAACAAAATGTGGTATATACATAGAGTAGAATATTATTCAACCATGAAAAGGAATGAAGTATAGACACACACTACATCGTGGATAAACCTTGAAAGCATGCTAAGTGAAGGAAGTAAGTCACAAAAGATTATATGATTCCATTTATATGATATATCTAGAATAAGTAAAACATATAGACAGAAAGCAGAGTAGTGATTGTCAGGTATTGGGAGGAGGGAGAATGGGAGGAATAATATGGCATTCTGAATAATTTCTGGAACTAAATAAGGTGATGGTTGTATAACATCATGGATGTACTTGATGCAACTAAATAGTACACTATAAAATGGCTAAAATGGTAACTTTTATGTTGTATTTACCATTATTTTTTTTAAACCCAGTGGGGTCCTTTAAAATACTAATGAATTTTTCATGAATATATTTATTCTAGAAATGTGGAAAATACAGGAGAGTATAAAACTATAGAGAAAAATTTAAATAATTCAAATCACAAGAATAATTACTAATATGGTACATTTTAAAACTATTAAGAGTAGAATATAAATGTCTTACCACAACAAGTACGTGGGATGATGGTTATGTTAACAAGTTTTATGTAAGCTTTCCACTTTGTATATCAAATCATCACATTGTACCCCATAAGTGCATTAATGTACACAGTTATGATTTAATAAAAAAATTATTTTTTTTCTTTTCTTTACACATATACTTTCCTGATATAAATTATATTCTGGATAAAACTGTTTTAGAGTATGTATCATTTTTTCACTTAGCATCATTTGATAAGAATTTTCCCTATTTCATTAAAATCTCCCAAACATTTTTTAAGCAAATTATAAAGTATTATAAATAAATAAATAGATAAATGTATTAATCAAGTAAAGATAGGGGCAGAAGATTTTGAGGGATGAGGGATCATGAAAGTATGTTTCCTAAGTGAGAGAAAAATAACAGCATGTCTTTTTTGTTGGACAGTTTTTAATTGTGACTTTATTCACCTCAGTTCATTAAAAATGTACTTTTTTAAGTGATTCTATAAATAAAATGACTACCAGCTAAAGTGAGATATAGGTTACGCACACACCCCCATGTGGTATTTTTTAAAAGCAGTATTTCTTATAGGAATCTTACTGATCACACAGTAGTTACAAGAATGTCAGACATAATGTATACAATCCAAAGACAAACCTGCTGACAACTTACATGATATAAGATATACATATTAAAAGTTAGCCAAGTAGACACATGCACTTGGGGAACCACAGGTGATGGGAACCCCTTTCAAGAAGAGTTGAAGGTCCAGGTGAGGACTCTTGCTTCCCTCCTCCCCTCATTACAGTAAATTAACACACTCAAGTATTCCACACACAGGTGAGCTGTAGCCTGCAACACGTCTTGGTGGCATCACTGTGATATTCCCGTGATACTCCCAAGAAAGCAGTAAACAGCAAAGCCCATGCAGCTGTAGGAAACACTGGCCATCCCAGGCTGGACCTGGAAGATGGTTGTATCAGTGTAGATGTATGTGTAAGGAGCACATGTGTCTTCTTGCTATGTTTTCTCCACAGCTGACATGAACGTACAGTGGGAGAATTCTGATGGTAACTAAACTACTCCTTTCCCCCCATTTTTAACTTAAATCATAGCTGTGTACATTAATGCAATTATGGGGTACAATGTGCTGGTTTTATATACAACTTGAAATATTTCCATAAAATTGGTTAATAAAGGCTTCACCGCATTTTCTTAGTTATTGTGTTAAGATATTTATATTCTACACTTAATAGATTTAACATGTACCCTTGTAAAGTGCACCGTAGGTGTGGTCCCACCTATTACCCTCCCTCCACCATCCTCCCTCCTTCTCTTTCCTCCCACTCCTCTTTCCCCTTCATCTTGGGCCATAGTTGAGTTATAGCCTTAAAATGGAAGTGTGGGCGCTTATAAATTGGTTTCATAGTAGAGCTGAGTACGTTGGATACTTTTTCTTCCATTCTTTTTTTTTTTTTTTGAGACAGAGCCTCAAGCTGTCACCCTGAATAGAGTGCCGTGGCATCACAGCTAACAGCAACCTCCAATTCCTGGGCTCAACCGAGTCTCTTGCCTCCACCTCCCAAGTAGCTGGGACTATAGGCGCCCGCCACAACGCCCGGCCATTTTTTGGTTGCAGCTGTCATTGTTGTTTGGCGGGCCCGGGCTGGATTTAAACCCACCAGCTCAGGTGTATGTGGCTGGCGCCTTAGCCCTTAGAGCCACAGGCGCCAAGCCTTTCTTCCATTCTTGAGATAATTTTCTAAGAAGAATATGTTCCAGCTCCATCCATGTAAACATAAAAGAGGTAACATCTCCATCTTTTTCTAAGGCTGCATAATATTCCATGGTATATTCCATTACATATACCACAATTTATTAATCCATTCATGGGTCGATGGGCACTTGGGCTTCTTCCATGACTGAGCAATTATGAATTGGGCTGCAATAAACATTCTGGTGCAAATATCTTTGTTATAATATGATTTTTGGTCTTCTGGATATATAGCTAGTAGAGGAATTGCAGGATTGAATAGCAGGTCTATTTTTAGATCCCTAAGTGATCTCCAAACATCTTTCCAAAAGGAATGTATTAGCTTGCATTCCCACCAACAGTGCAGAAGTGTTCCCTTTTCTCCACTTCCACGCCAACATCTATGGTTTTGGAATTTTGTGATGTGGGCTAATCTTACTGTAGTTAGATGATATCTCAAAGTGGGTTTTGATTTGCATTTCTTTAATGATTAAGGATGATGAGCATTTTTTCATGTGTCTGTAGGCTGTGCACTTGTCTTCTTCAGAGAAGTTTCTCTTCAAGTCCCTTGCCCACACTGAAATGGGATCACTTGTTCTTTTCTTGATAATACGTTTGAGTTCTCTGTGGATTCTGGTTGTTAAACCTTTGTCAGAGACATAACCTGCAAATATCTTCTCCTGTTCTGAGGGCTGTCTGCTTGCTTTAATTACTGTGTTCTTGGCTGTGCAGAAGCTTTTTAGTTTGATCAGATCTTAATATGTATTTTTGGTGTTACTTCAATTGCTTGGGGGTCCTCCTCATAAAATATTCTCCCAGGCTTATTTTGTCAAGTGTTTTCTCTGCACTATCTTCTAATATTTTTATAGTTTAATGTCTTAAGTTTAAATCTTTTATCCAGTGACAGTCTATCTTTGTTAATGGTGAAATGTGTGGGTCCTGTTTCAGTCTTCTGCAGGTGGCCAGCAAGTTCAACCAGCACCATTTGTTAAATAGGGAGTCTTTTCCCCAGTGAATTTTCTTGATTGGCTTATCAAAGATCAAATGATGGTAAGTAGCTGAGTTCATTCTTGGTTCTCTATTCTATTCCATACATCTGCCTCTCTGTTTTTGTGCCAGTACCATGCTATTTTGATCACTATCAATTTATAGTACAGTCTGAGATCTGATAGCGTGATTCCTCCTGATTTGTTTTTATTTCTGAGTAATGCCTTAGCTAATCAAGTTTTTTTCTGATTCCATATAAAATGATGTATTAATTTTTCAAGGTCTTTAAAGTATGACAGTGGTGCTTTAATAGGGATTGCATTTAAATTGTATATTGCTTTGGGTAGTATGGACGTTTTAACAATGTTGATTCTTCCTAGCCATGAGCATGGTATATTTTTCCATTTGTTGACATCTTTAGCTATTTCTTTTCTCAGAGTTTCATAGTTCTCCTTACAGAGATCTTTCATATCCTTAGTTAGGTAAACTCCCAAATATTTCATCTTCTTTGGCACCACTGTAAAAGGAATAGAGTCCTTGACGGTTTTTTCAGCTTGACTATTGTTGGTATATATAAAGGGTATCGATTTGTGAGTATTGATTTTGTAACCTGAGATGCTGCTGTATTCCTTGATCACTTCTAAGAGTTTTGCAGTTGAATCCCTGGGGATTTCCAGACATATAATCATATCATCTGCAAAGAGTGAAAGTTTGATCTCCTCTGTTCCTATTTGGAGACCCTTGATCACCTTTTCTTGTCTGATTGAGATGGCTAAGACTTCCATTACAGTGTTAAAAAGCAGTGGAGATAATGGGCAACCTAGCCTGGTTCCTGATCTGAGTGGAAATGATTTCAATTTAACTCCATTTGATATGATATTGGCTGTGGGTTTGCTGTAGATGGCCTCTTTCAGTTTAAGAAATGTCCCTTCTATACCTATGTTTTTAAGTGTTCTGATCATAAAAGGATGCTGGATATTATCAAAACCTTTTTCTGCATCAATTGAGAGAATCATATGGTCTTTGTTTTTTATTTTGTTTATGTGATGTTTTATATTTTTTGATTTACATATTTGAACATCCTTGAGAACCTGGGATAAAACCCACTTGGTCATGGTGTATAATTCATTTGATGTGATGCTGGATTCTGTTTGCTAGGATCTTATTGAATATTTTTGCATCTTTATGCATTAAAGATATTGGTCTATAATTTTCTTTTCTTGTTGGGTCTTTTCCTGGTTTGGGGATCAGAGTAATATTTGCTTCATAGAATGTGTTGGGAAATATTTCTTCTTTTTCTATTGTTTGGAAAAGGATAAGTAATATAGGTACTAGTTCCTTTTAAAGGTTTGGTAGCTTTCCGATGTGAAGCCATCTGGTCCCAGACTCTTCTATTTTGGGAGATTTTGTATAGTTGATGCTATTTCAGTACTTGATACAGGTCTGTTCGACATTTCTAAATCTTTCTGAGTAAGTCTAGGAAGTCGGTGTGCTTCCAAGTATTGGTCAATTTCTTTCCTATTTTTGTATTTCTGAAAAATAGAGATTTTTGTACTATTCATTAAGAATTTTTTTTTATTGTTGGGGATTCATTGAGGGTACAAGAAACTAGGTCACACTGATTGCAATTGTCAGGTAAAGTCCCTCTTAAAATTGTGTTTTGCCCACCAAAGGTGTGGCACACACCAAGACCCCACCCCCCTTGCTCCTTCCCTGTCTCTGCTGTTCCTTTCCCCACCCCTCCCTCATTCTTTCTCTCTCTGCTCTCCCCTTACCCCACCCCCACTATGTTATTAATTGTCATTAATTGTCCTCATATCAAAATTGAGTACATAGGATTCATGCTTCTCCTTTCTTGTGATGCTTTATTAAGAATAATGTGTTCTTCTTCCATCCAGGTTAATACAAAGGCTGTAAAGCTTCCTTTTTGTTTATTGATGAATAATAGCTGAGTACATTAGTGCAATCAAGGGGTACAATGTGCTGGTTTCATATACAATCTGAAATGTGTTCATCAAACTGTTTTACGTAGACATCATGTCATTTTCTTAGTTATTGTATGATGACATTTGTATTCTGCATTTTGTAAGTTTTGTCTGAACCCGTCTAAGATGCACCATAGGTGTGGCCCCACCATTTACCCTCCCTCTACCCACCCTCCACCTCACCTTCCACCCTCTCCAACCCTCCCTCACCACTTTCCCCATATTCTTATGCTATAATTGGGTTATAGCTTTCATATGAAAGCTGTAAACTAGCTTCATAGTAGGGCTGAGTACATTGGATACTTTTTCTTCCATTCTTGAGATGCTTTGCTAAGAAGAATATGTTCCAGCTCCACCCATGTAAACATGAAAGAGATAAAGTCTCCATCTTTCTTTAAGGCTGCATAATATTCCATGGTGCACATGTACCACAATTTATTAATCCATTCGTGGGTCAATGAGCACTTGGGCTTCTTCCATGACTTAGCAATTATGAATTGGGCTGCAATGAACCTTCTGGTACAGATGTCTTTGTTATAATCTGATTTTTGGTCTTCAGGGTATATACCAAATAAAGGAATTATAGGGTCAAATGGCCAGTCTATTTTTAGATCTCTAAGTATTCTCCAAATATCCTTCCAAAAGGAATGTATTAGTGTGCATTCCCACTAGCAATGTAGAAGTGTTCCCTTTTCTCCACATCCACACCAACATCTTTGGCTTTGGGATTTTGATATGTGGGCTAATCTTACTGGAGGTAGGTGATGTCTCAAAGTAGTTTTGATTTGCATTTCTCTGATGATTAAGGATGGTGAGCATTTTTTCATGTGTCTGTAGGCCGTGCACCTGTCTTCTTTAGAGAAGTTTCTCTTCAAATCCTTTGCCCACCCTGAGATGGGATCACTTGTTCTTTTCTTGCTAATACGTTTGAGTTCTCTGTGGATTCTAGTTATTAAACCTTTGTTGGAGGTATAACCTGCAAATATTTTCTCCCATTCTGAGGACAGTCTGCTTGCTATACTCACTACATTCTTGGCTGTGCAGAGGCTTTTTAGTTTGATCAGGTCCCAGTAGTGTATTTTTTTTTTTTTTATTGAATCATAGCTGTGTACATTAGTTCAATCATGGGGTACAATGTGCAGGCTTCACATGCAATCTGAGATATTTTTATCAACCTGATTCACATAACATTCATGATATTTTCTCGTTTACTATATGAAAACATTTTTGATCCTTGTTTAGAAGTTTTCTCCTGACCCTTCGAATATGTACCACACATGTGATCTCACCCTTTGTCCCATCTCCCCCCACCCTCTCTCTCCCTTTCCCTCCCTCTCCCCTTTCCCCGTCTTCCTGTGCAATAAGTGGGTTGTAGCCTTCACTTGAACGACAAAGAATTTGTCTCATATTAGGGGTGTATACATTGGATACTTTTTCTTCCATTCTAGAGATACTTTGCTAAAGAGAACATGTTCCAGCTCCATCCATGTAAATATGAAAGAGGAAAAGTCACCATCTTTCTTTAAGGGTGCATAATATTCCATGGTATACATGTACCACAGTTTATTAATCCCTTTGTGGATCGATGGGCTCTTGGGCTTCTTCCATGACTTAGCAATTATCAATTGGGCTGCAATAAACAATCTGGTACAGATATCTTTGTTGTTCTGTAATTTTTGGTCATCTGGGTATATACCCAGTAAAGGAATTATAGGGT
>CAUYON010132964.1:0-24148 GCA_963573935.1 Arctocebus calabarensis
ATATAGTGATCAAGGAAATGCCATGAAGGATATCTGTAACAGTATGATCAAAATATTTCTGAATGTATATGAATCGTGCCCTGTGATTGCACCAATGTACATAATTATGATTCAATAAAATTATTAAAAAAAAATAGCAAAGTTATAGATGCGGGGCCACTTCTGTGTTACCTCTGATTTTAAATGTTAGAGTAAAGGAGATAATAGGTGAATGTTTGCTGCCTCCCTTGTGTGCGATGAAGGGCATTTATACAGCAAGCAAGCAAGTTTATGAAAATAAAAAAGAGCTTTTCTTTTATCATGGTCTTCATGTATAGTTTTACCAAAAACCAAATATGTGAAGAAACTTTTAGTCCATCAGCTTACGAACTACTCTTTTCTACTCTGAACACTAGTCAGGGTTATGACTTTGTGGTCTGTGAACATCTAAACCCATGTGATGTATTTACAGCCCTACTCAGAGATTAAAACTCTTCAGCATGGCTGCTTGTACTGATCACTCAGTTTCTACCTAAGGGAGTTGATCCTGGGGTTCTATTTGGCAGAGGCTGCAGAAGGTGGGGGAGTGGCAGGAATAGGGCTGTACTTCAGGAAAATCTTTCTGGAATGGTTTTCAGGACAAGAAGAGGGAGGGTATAGACGGGCGGGGAGAGATTAGGAAGAGCTGGGGCCAAGACTAGGGATAAAGCAGCTTCAAGGGTTGCTGATGATGAGGAAGGGCTTGATTAAAACACTATGGGTTGTATAGAATAAGACAGAATTTAGTAAGTGGTCCATGATGGGAAAACAAAGGAGTTCGTGGTGGTCACAAAGTCTCAGGTCTAAGAAGCTTCCAGATGGTGGCGAGGAGGAGCAACTGGTGAGGAGTGGGTTCTGTGAGATTGGGGTTTGGGCTGACAGCTTACAGGTGAGAGGTCAAGTCTAGATCATCCATTGTCCACTTATTTGCATATAGGTCAGAGATGGAGGTAGGGACTGATCCCTGAACAGATGACAGAGACAAGAGACAAAGTTGCAGGACTAGGAAAAAAGTAAGGCGTGAAATGGAACCCCAAGAGAGAACATATTTTCAAGAAATGGAGGACTAATGAGCTCACAGAAGCCCCAGGAAGGACAAGGCGTGGGTGTGTCTATTTTACAGATGAGGAAATGGGGTGAAACAATGATACGCTGGCAAGGACCTGGCAATGTGGGACAGGCTGGGCTCTTTCCAGTAGCTGGGTGGAGGAGGAAGTGGGACAGAGAACTGGGTGTGTGCGGGCATCTCAGAGTGAAAGCCAAGGGCATTTTTTAAGATGTCATGGGGAGCATGTTTGTAAGCTGAGGGGAAGGGTCAAAGGAAGAAACAGATGCGGAAGATGAAAGCTGGAGATGGAATAAGTCATCAGTGAGGCTGAGTGGCTGAGCAGGTGAGGAGAGAGGGATCAAGGTGAATCTTTAGAGCAGTGGTTCTCAACCTTCCTAATGCCGCGACCCTTCAATACAGTTCCTGTGGGTCGTGACCCACAGGTTGAGAACCACTGCTTTAGAGTGATGGGAACCTGGAAGGAAGCTCTGATTGGACAGAGTTGCTGAACCTTGAGCAATGGCAGGGAAACATCTCAGCAGGGGAGCCAGGGATTTGGTAGATGGCCCCAGCTCTGGAAGCCAAGACCAGTTACTACAGCATGACTGTGAAGAGTCATCATCAGGATAATGGGTTTCACAGATGCTGTTGTGATGGAGACTCCACTGGATAAAACTCCTGAGATATGGTAGAAAGAACTTAGGCTTCGGAGTTAACACGTATAAATCTGAGCTGCAGTATTTCCAAGTGATGTGATCTTAGGCAGAAGGCATCACTCAACTTTATTTTCTCTAACTGGGACATAATAATTATATCTTACAAGGTTTTTATGATAGAGATATATAAAAAAAATTCAGCACATGGCTTAATAAATGGGGAAAATAATGATATGAATTGTGATCACTGTGAATCACTAAATGAACTGAGGACTAAATATTTTATTCGCAAAATCTATCAGACCAACATGAGTAGTAGGTGTATATATATGTGTGTGTTTTGCATGCGTGTATATGCGTTCACACACACACATAAGTATAAATCTATTTTGTCAGTTTTTTTTCTGTATGGTGGTTTGAATTACTTCTGCTTTCATTTCATTTTAATAAGACATGTCACTGTAAACATTCCTATACCTATCTCCCAGTGCACAAGTTTTAGGCTCACTCTGGGCTTTCTCTCTGGGAGAAGTACTCAGCGTGCTCATTGTCACCTCTGCTAGGTAATCACAGACCATTTTCTAAAGTGGTTATGCTCATTTCTATTTCTACCAGCTGTGCAGTAGAGTTTCCAGTTTCTCTGGATCCTACCAAATCCCTGGAAATGTCACACTTTCAAGTGTTTGCTAATCTCATGGGTAGGAAATGGCATTTTGTATTTTAATTAGTATTTTCCTGATTACGAATCAGCTGGACATCTTTTAACATGTTTGCTGGCGTTTTAAGTTTTTTCTTCTGTGAAATGCCTATTCATGTTTTTTGCCCATTTTTCTTTTAGACTTATCTTTTCAAAAGGTATAAAGACACCGAGTCAGATATATACACATGTATAAATAGTCATGCTTGCCGAAGTTCAGAAGTCAACTCATACTAACATCGGTGGATCCATACATCTATCAGAAAACTCAAGTTTCTTGCCTATACCCATTAGGTGCTTGTATAACAGGTATTGAATGAAGAGTATGGGGGAATGAATCAAATACAGGGGGGAGATGTACCATTAGCATATCAAGTATGACACCTTTTGATGTCAGGATGAAGCAAGCTTATTTTTCATATTCTGTCCCCTCTGTGTAACCTGAACAAACTCTCAAGAACTCATTCAGGCTGGGCACTATGGTTCATGCCTGTAATCCTAGCACTCTGGGAGGCTGAGGCAGGTGGATCGCCTGAGCTTGAGACCAGCCTGAGCAAGAGTGAAACCTTGTCTCTAAAAATAGCCTGGCGTTGTGTTGGGCGCCAGCTACTTGGAAGGCTGAGACAAGAAAATTGTTAGAGGCCAGCAGTTTGAGGTTTCTGTGAGTTATAACACCAGGGTACTCTATCCAGGGTGACAAAGTAAGACTGTGTTTCAAAAACAAAACAAAACAAAGCAAATGAAAAGAAAAAGAACCCCTTCAGCGGAGTCAGAGCCTTCTGCCCTCTTGAGTTCTTGTGATGGAGGTAGGTGCTGAGACTTGCCACCTGCTCCAGGATAGGATCATCTGCCCTCCACTCCTGTCCCACACACCCCAGGTTTCCTGAGCCTGTTCTCTGCAAACCACTCCTGTGGGTTTCTGATGCCACAGGGTACAATGGGGCCTGAGGATCTGAATTTTGAAAAAAATGCTCCAGGTAATTCCTATCAGTTGATAATTTGGGGCAACTCTGCCCAAGCATAGTTCCTGGAACTGTGATCCAGTGGGGGGAATGCTTTTCTTTTTACTCTTTGGCACAAATGTGGCTGAAAGGGAGTAAAGAGTGGCTCCAGAAAGAAGTGTCCCGAGCTTCACAAAATCAGCTAAGCTCCCCTTTCCAAGTGCTTCAGCCTGTGCCAGGCAATTCCTGACTCCTTTCACTCTGAAGCTGGTCCAGGCCACCTGAGCTCCTGGGTGTCTCTGCTGCCAGGTACAGTGATATGTCTCAGCCCTGTGATCACAAGGCTCTACCTGGTCTTCCTCTGCTCCCCTCCAAAGCCTTTCCTTTTCCGATCTCTAGCCTGTCATTCCATGCTCCAGGCATGTTGTTCTCTGCAATCTGGGAATGGGCAACCATCCTTTCACACCAGTCATTTGGCTTCTGCGCCCTCTTCACTTGCCTTCCTCTGGCTCACTCATCCTTTTACTTTAAGTCACCTTTTCTCAGACGTTCATGTGCACACAGATAGTCTGGGCCCTTGCTGAGGTACGTATGGTTCTTATTAAGCTGGTCTAGGGCTGTGGCTGAGATTCTGAATTCCAAGCAAGCTCCCAGGTGTGCGAGCTGGGTGTTGCTAAGCCCAGGGCCTCAGCTTGCGTGTCACTTGCTTCTCCTCTGTGCTCTTAGCATGGGGCTGAGCTTTGCCCCAGTTCTCATATAGTATTATGCCCTGTGTACCTATAAGTTTCTTGATGGTGGGAAATGTGCCTCAGTTATCTTTATACATTTGCCACACCAACACACAGGAGATGCTCAACAAATATTTGTTGAATAGATGTGATTGGAACAATCCAGATGGATACTTTCATGGTTGTGTTTTGCTTTTGGTGACTGTTTCCTTATTGAGGCCAATGGCTTGCTCCTTTTCCAGATGGTGCCCTCTGGCCTGAAGGGTTGGCTCCACTTCTGCAACACAACAGACCTTGCCAGGGGAGGAGCATGTGAGTGGGCGGTTAGCTTCGGCACTGGAAGGATTCAACATCTTGGTGCCTAATTTAGGTCAAGATTAGTGGGTTTAAAATTAGCTCTGGATGCTGAATTTTCTTTGGCTGGTTTGCTCATGCTTGTGAGCACAGGTGTGGACATCTCTCACGGACGGAGCTCCTGGGGATTGATAGCCTCTTCCTCTTCTGACCCCTTCTCCACTCAGGGGCCAGATGGTCTTTGTAAAGTGCACTGTTGGATTAAAGTCCACCACTCGTTTGGTGGCTTCCTCTTCTTTTAGAGACAACTCCAGCTCCCTTAAAAGGCTTAGGAAGAAAGCGCCTGATGATCAGGTTTCCCTGGGCCAGTCCAAGCTTATTCCTGTGGATTGTAGGTGCCTCCTTTCGGTCTCAAAAATGGGGATGATGACTGCTCTGATGGCCCTGCTCCTCAGCCTGTGCATCTGTTGGTCCTGGACTCTCCCTACAACCTCAGCCCTCACTTTGCAGCCAGGTTGCTTGGTTGTGAGAACATGCTTATACGTGTACTGTCCCCAGTTCCAGTTCATTCTCATGAAGGGGACCTTGTTGGATTTGCTCTGGATGGTTTTTCCATCAGCAAGAATATAGGCCTACGTTAATCTGTATTTACTGTAGATCCAGCAGAAATCAGCAAGATTAAAGAATGAACACTTTGGGTTTTTGCTTTCCCTCAGGGCTTTTTGCAGAAATAGCCTACCGATTGGATGAATCTTTTAATGGACAGATAGGTGAGCCAGTCTCCTTGTGGGCAAGTCAACAGCAGCTAGAGGGGAAAAGAAGTTGCCAGCCTGCAATAGTTCCTCTGCTTACAGGGTGTAATCTCCCTTCTTTCTCTGTTCATAAACTTGTTTTTCAGTATTGGTTGAAGCAATAGTCCAGGACAATAAATCGAGTATTAGTTGCAAAGCTGGATAGGACTGGGTGAGCCCCAGGCAGGTTCTGAATTTCTCTGAGAGTTCATATTCACACCTATAAAAATGAAAATAATAAGCCCTATTTTATGATGATGAATTAAGGTCATGGGGACATGTTGGGCTATGTTCACCACAGGTAAGTCTGTCTTCTTGGGTTGTTTCTGTTGGAAACAGTGGCAATGCTACAAATACAATATTTGCTACTTACTTGTGGCATTGTTTTTCTATTGTGATGCAATAGTCTATTTTTAAACTGAGAAAGCATCTTTCTTCCGTTACTCTAAATATGTTTTACTAGTGCAGGACTTTGAATTTTTACCCATTCCTGACTCTTTTTTTTGAGATACCATGGTGTCCAGGATGTGAAAGGACTGCCCTTATCCTCTAGAAACACAGCTGCTTAAATTATATCAGGCAGGCTTTCTGTGAAGGAAGTCAGCACGATGGAGATTCAGTGGTCTGTACATTTTTTGCTGCTAGTCCTGAAAATTTAAAAAACCCAACAGTGTAAAGCTGGAGAGGTAGGGGAGAGAAAAGGATTTAACGAGTTCTAGATCATCTCACGTCCGTTGTTCTGTAGAATTGCAATTTAAATGTAAAAAGCGTTTGTGTTAGAGCAGGAGAAACATTCACTGTTTAGCTCCAAGCCAGTGTCTCACGGGGTTGCTGTGAATCCTCTCTGACCTGTCAGTGTGGGCTGAGGTCCTGCCCGTCAGCACCACAGTGAGCCTGTTAGAAAAGCACAGTCTTAGGCCCTTCCCCAGACTGCTCAATCAGAAGGTGCATTTTAACAGGATCATCAAGTGATTTGGATGCACATTAAAGTTCAAGAAAAATTGCTGCTAGCCAGCATTATTTCTATGATAATGGAGATGTTCTATATTTGCAGGATCCAATAATGTAGACACTAGCTGGATGTGGCTGAGAACTTGAAATAGGGCTAGTGCGACTAAGGAACTAAAGTTTAAAGTACAATTTAAATAGCCACATGCATGTGGTTTGTGGCTATTGAGCTGGGCAGACAATGTGAAACTCTACCGAGCTTTGTGTACAGGATTCCTCTTGATGGTTATGTTGGCTCCCCACCCCTGCCAGCAGCTAGTCTGTCCTCCTCGAGTGGCCTGGGGCTAGCACCACATCTTCTGGGGTCCTCATCTATGACTGCGGCTCTGCACACAGTCCTTGGGATAAGTCCGAGAACCTCAGCATTCCTGGCACTCTGACTTTCCTCTCAGGAGGCTCTCAGCTGCTCAGCTAGTTCGGAAAACAAACATATGCGTTAACTAAATGCAAGACATTGAAAACTACCCTTTTTCCAGTTGTGTTATTTCCATTATTCACAAATTCTTGAAGATCAGGAGACATATTGCCTTACTTGGCTTCATCTCCCAATGGATGTGTCTTACAAAACATATAAATTGATGCCTTTTTATTGGCTCTTTTTCTCTTTTAATACTGTTCTTCCTCCTTGGTGAACTCTAGATCAAGTATTTTCAGTTCTGGTCCCCTGAAGAAGCCTTAAGAAATTTTGCTTCTCCGTCTTTGCTCAGGCATTAGCTCCCTGCCCTTGTAGCCTAAGTAACATGCAGTTGGGGACATCAACCACGTAAACATTGCTTTTGTTATTGTGATGGTGTATAAGCAGGTTCTGAAACTTTTTTTTTTTGGCCTGTGCAGGTTCTGAAACTTTAAGACTCCTCTCTTTCTATCTCTCCATCCTGGTCCTATCTAATTACTGTTCTAAGCTTAAGTTCTTTTTATGGACTTTGGCAACACAAAGCACCTCCCAGCCGTTCACTGGTGGTACACGGCTAAGGGATGAGGCTAACATCTGTTCTGGCTGGAGTAGCTCTCGTATTTTTCCAAGAGGAGTTTAGTGGCCATCTGTCCCTCCCTCCTGCCACGTGATCTGGAGTTCTGTGGATGTGAGGGAAATCCAAGAACCATTTGGTGAAGGAAAATGAAGCTTGGTGTGAGAGGAAAGAAGGGCTATCATACAACTGAAGTATTTATTGACAAATGTCCATCTGTCAGAAGTGATTTGTCATCTGGCATAGGGGAGCTTGTCATCTTATATATTTATTTCTCTCCTGACATAGTGCCTGGCTGAGAAGGAGATATGCACACTCAGACCCCACGTGTGGCCAGGGGCTGAGTGATCATCTCATTGTTTGGAGGAGTGAAGGGTCTTCTGGGAATTGGCAGAAGAGGAGACTTAGGAACTTGGTCTTTGGGCTGGTTTCTAAGTCCATGGACAGGCTTCAGGAGGCTCATAGACCTCCACAGTTGCAGCTAAATATGTGCAATGTTTGGGTAGAGAGTCCATAGCATGTGCGACTTCCATCATGCAATATGTTCTTTTTAATTCTTACAATTTTAGTGGTTAGTCTGACCTCCAGCTCTTAAATTTATAGAATGTTTGCTGGGAAATGATGGGAGTCAGAAAAGTTAGGTTTACTGTGTTAAAACCATTCTGCCAGTGGGGACTGCTGGCTCCAGGAAGGAAAGGGAGAGAATGCTCACTCCCTGCAATAAGGAACATCAACTCTCAGCTGCCATCGTATGGATTGGGGAATGGCAGGGCTGTCTTCTGGCTTAACGTACAGCTTCTTGTGTGGTTTGTACACGTTACGGAGCCTGACAACCCATGCTGGGAGCCCTGCTCTGCCATCTCTGGACTGTGCTGCCTATATAGCAAATGATTTTTTCTGGACCTCAGCTTCCTTATAGAAAAATATAGGGCTATAATATCTGTTTGCAGGGCCATGATGAGGATTCATTGCAAGAATGTGTGTAGAGGGCTGGGCACACAGCAGCCCTCCATAAATGATGACAATAATGATAATTTCATTATTCTCTGCCAACGTTCAGAGCCACTGAAGACCTGCGTCTTCTTAGATCAAAGGCATCTTATAGGTTCACTGTCACACAATTCCTGGGAAAGCCTACCACTGGGAATGATCACAGGATATGTATATTCGTTAATTTGAATAAGGTAGGAGGCATGAGTATAACTGTGTTTGTTTATGGTGTCTAATTCCTTGAAATGTAAATGCTCTGACGCCCACATCTCTGAAACCAACTGGTCCCCTTTTTGCTGTTTAGCCTTTTGAGGGCGTTCAGGGTGAGGTAGTGGATGACTACCTTCCTCACTAGCTTTGCCACTGTCTTTCCATCATCATCCATGAGGCTTCCCATCTGCTTGCCAGAATACTGTTTGCTGCAATAGAGTTTACGGGATAACAGAGCACACGCTCTTACAGGGAGCCAAGTGCCAGCTGGACATATCATTTTGGGAACAGAGCCATGAAGAAACTGTGTTTTGGGAAAATCTTGATCTTTTTTATGAAGACAAGTAAGAGATGGCTGTAAATTTCTATCTTGGGCCACAGTGGAATCTTTACTTGTGGGCAACATGCAAGGTTTCTAGTCTATGGTCTACTTGGATCATTCTGTGGCATCCATTCAACTCACTTTCTCTCATCTCTGAAAGAAAAGTGCCTCCAGGAGCTGGTATGAAAAATAAATCTTTGCTTTGAAAGAGTACTAATGATGGCCAGGTATGGTGCTGGTGCCTGCAATCCTAGCTCTCTGGGAGGCTGAGGGAAGAGGATGGCTTGAGCTCATGAGTTCAAGATCAGCCTGAGGAAAAGCAAGATCTGATAGTTACTAAAAATAGAAAAATTAGCCAGGCCTAGTGGGGTGCACCTGTAGTCCCAGCTAGCTACTTGGGAGGCTAAAGCAGGTGGATGTCTGAGCGTAGGAATTTGAGGTTCAGTGAATTATGATATGCCACTATACTTTACCGGGCATGAGAAAGCAAGTGTCTGTCTCAAAAAATAATATTAATAATGACAACAATAGTAATAACAATAATTATAAAACAAACTCAAGAGAGTTAAGGTGGCCGATGAAGGTGATTGTTAGAATAAGGTGAACACAGAATGAGAAGTATGCCTCCCAGGTCTTTCTTTTTCTGCATCCTAGCACATTCACATATGAACACACACATATCATATGCACTCAACATTCATGTGCACACACACACACTAACCCCTCACGATCACAAAATCAGTAACAACATCAGTCCCACGCAACCTGCTGGCCAGACTGGGAACTCATCATAATGGCTGATACTAATGCTCCTAACACAAACTTTCTTTTGAGGCATTTTTTTTCCCAATTAAAAAAAAAAAGTTAAAAGCAGAACTCACTCAGTTTTAGACTTGACAACACATTTCAAAAGTCAAGGGCTTTAGGTGTGGAAAACTCACAATTCAGTATAAAATTCAGCACTGATATATGTGTCTTGCCTGCCATCGAAAATCTTATTGTAACTCCTCCCCGCCTATATATTTAGCTAACTTAACCCATCAGAAGTATTTACGGTTTTAGACTGAGGTATTTTTAGCCACTATTTAGTGAGTTCCCTGGCAGAGCAGCACTGGTGGAAGGAACGATGTGACAGGTGCTATTTCATTCCCATCTGAGAAGAGTTTCTTCTTAATTATCGTGCCTGTGGGTGTGCCCTGTTACTCGCTCCAGTGTGCCCTGGGAGACTCGCTCTTCTGGAATTTGCATTTGGTGGCTTTTTTTGAGTTTCTGCTCCTATCTCTCTCCTCTCAGCTCCCATTGTAGCTCACACCTTCCTCTTGTCTGGCCTCACCCTTTCTGTCTTTCCTGTCCTTCCTGGAACCTGTGGCCTTGGACTTTCATCATGATCCAGCTTTACCCTACACCAGTGGTTCTCAAAGCACAGCCCCAGATCAGCAGCCTCAGCCATGGCTGGTGCTGTAGGCAGAATAGTGGCCCTGCAGAGGCCCATTCTGACCCCCAGGATGTGAGTATGTAATGTCCATGGCCTTGAGGAACTAAGGTAATGAACTGCTTATCAGTTGACCTTAGGATAGAGAGATCTTCTGGATTATTCACATGGGTTGGACATAGTCACAAAGTTTTTTACTGTGGAAAGGGAGGCAGAAGAGTCAGCATCTGAGTGATGAGATCTGAGAAGACTTGACCAGACACTGCTGCTTTTGCAGATAGAGGGGCCAGAGGCCAAGGAATGCAGGTGGCCTCTAAAAGCTGGAAAAAACAAGATCCTTCAGAAAGGAACTCAGCCCTGCTGATGTCTTCGTGTTAGTCCAGTGAGATTCATTTTGAACTTAAAATTCTGAATTCTCAAACCATAAAACAATAAATTTGTGTTGTTTTAAGTCACTAAATTTGTGATAATTTTTTATAGCAGCAATAGGAAACTAACATGTATACCTGGATACTTGTTAGACATGAAAATTCTAGAACCTCCCCTATCTCCAGATCTACTTGCTATACCAGAAACTCCAGCAGGGGTGGGAGTGGGACCAGAAATCTGTTTTACTAAGTCTTCCAGGTGACTCTGATACCTGATTGAGAAGCAGTGCTTTCTACGCTTTGCCTTCTTGTGCTTCTTATAAATAAACATATGCTTTCCCCAGCCAGACCTTGACTTCTGCCCATGTTAACCCTGACCCAACCCAGTCACTGTCTCCTCCTAAATCCAGGGCTGCTCCACAGTCAAGGTTGCTGGACTTCCTGATGATCATTTTCTTTTCTTTTTTTTTTTTTTTTGAGACAGAGCCTCAAGCTGTCACCCTGGATAGAGTGCTGTAGCATCACAGCTCACAGCAACCTCCAATTTCTGGGCTCAAGTGAGTCTCTTGCCTCTGCCTCCCAAGTAGCTGGGACTACAGGTGCCCGCCGCAACGCCTGGCCATTTTTTGGTTGCAGCCATCATTGTTGGTTGGCGGGCCCGGGCTGGATTTGAACCCGCCAGTTCAGGTGTATGTGGCTGGCGCCTTAGCCCGTTGAGCCACAGGCGCCAAGCCCTGATGATCATTTTCTATAGTGTATCTTCTTCTAGTCTTCCCTCTGCTCTCATTCTTGACCTCCCCCTCCAACTTTTTCTATTCTCTGGCCACTTGCAAAACTGTCCCTGAGGATGACTTTTTCTCAAACTTTGCTGAGAAAATAGTTCATCAGGTGTGGCTTCTCCAAACTTCCTGGCTCTCTCCTGCCACACTTCACCACATCTGCCTCCAAGCTGACCTCCTTTCTTCCTAATTCAGTAAAGTGGTTTCTCTCCTCCCGTCCAAGGCTGACCTCTCTCCTCATGCCCTTATAGCACTGTGACTGCTGTTGCTTTCTCCTTCCTTTTCCTGTAAAGCTCGTTGAAAGCACAGCCTTCATTTAAAATGTCTCCCATTCATTTCTCGGTTGTCTTCAGCCCATCTTCTGCTCTGGGAAGCAGTGATCAACAGACATCCCTAATTGCCAAGTCTAATGCATGCCTAGTGGCCTGATTTGAATTTTCCTCTTTCTGATGTAGACACTATGACCGTTCTTGGAGCTTGCTTCACACTGCTCTTCCTTGATGGTCTGCATGTCTTGGTCTTCTTCCCATGCACACTCCTTAAATGTTAGTGTTCCTCTGAGCATCCTACAGCACACTTAAAAAGAAGAATTTATGCATTTTCTTTACAACAATTTTATTCCATCTGGGGCTTCATTTGATTGACTCTCAGATTTGTATATCCATTATACACATCTTCCTTGAGCTCCATAGCTGTATATTTAGGGTCTGCTAGACGCCTCCACCTGGATGTCTGCCAAACACTTCCAGCTAATGGGTTCAAAGTCAAACCCACCATCTTTGCTCTCTCTAGACCTGTTTCCATATCTGCAAAATGAAAATGTAGAATCAGGTTAGTTATTTTCAAGCTATGGGTCAGGACCCAATTATAAATCTGGAAATAATTTTGAGGGTTGTGACTGGCACTAAAACAAGCATAAAAAATAGCAAAGATAACTCTCTCTCCCATACACAGAGGTGAGTTTACCTTAGAGTGTAAGCTTTTAAATATCAGTCTGGATTTTGCATATTTTAGCACCTGGAGCAGAACTTGGCACATGTTCTGACTAAATAGATATTTGTTGAAAGACTAAATATGTCCTCAGTTTGGAGGTAAACTGTGTATCCTTGTGTGGGCAGTGATCAAAAAGTCTGAAAGCTATTGGACTAGAATTCAGGTGTCCTCAAACTTTTTAAACAGGGGGCCAATTCACTGTCCCTCAGACTGTTGGAGGGCTGGACTATCGTTTGAAAAAAAAACTATGGACAAATTCCTATGCACACTGCACATATCTTATTTTGAAGTAAAAAACAAAACGGGAACAAATACAATTCACACTGCCGCATGTGGCCCGCGGGCCGCAGTTTGAGGACCCCTGAACTAGATGATCACTAATGGTATTTTCAACTACAAGTTTGCCTGAGTTTATTACTTTTCATTCAAGGCCTCCTTGTTCAGTTTTACCAGTGATCAAGGTCTAGGGTGGAACTCTTGGCATCTTCGCTTGTGCTGAACATGAGCGAGATGTGGGTGAGAGGAGGAAGTAATGGTACTTGGTGAATGTGGTGGGGGAGCTGTGCGGACTGGAGAAGTGGTGTGGTCAGACGGCTGCATGTGGGCTCACGGCTGAGCTGGTTGGATCAACACAACGTGGGGTTTGTGATGTGAAGCTAGATGACGGACACTCCTCCTGTATGAGAGAGAGGGAGGGAGGGAGGGAGGGAGAGAGAGAGAGATGCGTTATGTGTTTTAGGGGCACTCTTTAGTCTCCATGCAACTTTCCACAAGTGGATTTGCTATAAAGTTATCTGTGAAGCAGCTGACTTCAGGCCATGTCCTATGAAAGGAGAAGTCAAAGAAAGGAATCCCATCCAGTTACTCATTTACTTATTTAGCACATATTTCACCTACTGGCTAGACTGTGAGGATACCTGCCTATGGAACAAGACAGACACAACCCTTGTTGATCTGAGCCTTTGTTCTGGTGGAGATGACTACAGTCATACAGGCTGCCAAGTATGCACGGTTATTTCCAGTTCAGAGAAGTCCCCTGCATGCAACAGCTTGGTTGCACCTTGTGCCTTAATGCAGAGAGGTTTAGAATAGGAAGCAACTGAGTGCTCAGTGCCCAGCTCACCTTGCCGATGGAAGTTTGTGAAATAGAAGAATGCACCAGCGTGCTTCTTGATTGACACTTTAAAACCCTTTTAAGAAAATCAATGCAGATAACATCTCGGATCCTGTACTAATGGAAACTGTGGTTGAGAACCGAGTGAGGCTGAATGACAGAGTGGAGAGAGTGGGCTCCTGGTGGTGGGCGGGAGAGCCGAGAAAGCACATTACGAGAGGCACCTTACATCCTGTTCAGGCTAAGGAGAGGAGATTCCCTCCGCATTTCTGTGGGATAATAACCTTCTCCTAGTGCTCCCTTTTGAAGAGAGATTGGGGAGGAACATCCCCTCCTGAGAATTTGTGTCATTTGCTCACTTTTTGATAGGAGTCAGCTCCTTTTTCAGTCAATAGAAAACAAATTATGTGGGGCATTGTCTTGGTAGGTTGTGTGATACTGAGCTGCTACCTTTTTTAAGGCTAATACAATGTCTCCAAAGATTCTCCTTTCTCTATCCAGGAGTTTGGAGAGTGGCTGTGAGGTGGCAGCACCCCTCCAGCCTGGGGAATGAACCCCCAACTGCTTCTCCTCCTTTCCCCAAAAAACCGTATTCCTTTCTTCATGTTCCCCCTGCCAGAAGTCACATAGCTCTTTCTTTAGTTAATTTTTAGAAACTATACAGAGATCCTTGTGACCTTTCCCTTTTCACTTCCTCCCATATGTTAATGAAGTTGAGTAGAAACCATTGACAGGATGATTTGTCTTTATTAAAGTCATTTATATTTTCTAATCATACTGTAAGACCAAAGATATGTCTTTTGTCTATGCTCCTTCCCCATATTGTCTATGCTATTTCCCAGTGGACAACCCTGTAGAGACACTATAAAATAAAGCTGAGTTTGTGCTTTGGTGCTGGCTGCAGCCATCTGCTCAGTCAGACCTCCCAGTCCCATCTTTCGTCTCAGTGTCATCTCTTGTGGAATATTTTCCTCAATTTCACCACTTCCACTCTGGTTCGCTCCCCTTCCCTGCACTGGTTTGTGATACAAGAGCATAGGTTCATAGTTTTATTGGCTGTGGTATTTGTTTATTGTTTATTCCCTGTGTATTCTTAAAGGGATTCCAGGCAGCTTACCATGGTATGCTGGACCTTGGCCATTCTCTCCTCTAGAGCTGCTCTCTGCCTTCTCCGCCCCAGATGGCTGGCCTGGTGGGTGACACTGATGTAAATGCTTCCTGTGTCTTTGGGTTTCCAGTTGGGTTTGACCAATGGGGGCTTCAACCTGGAGGTCACAGAGTGGAGAGTGAGTGCCTATATCTCCTGGCTTCCTCAGGCTGATTTTGTTCTTGGACCAGCTGCACACTGACTCCCCTTGAGGCTGTTGCAGGAAGACAAGGCCCAATGGAGAGAAAGCGCACCCAAACACCACGTTTATAAGAGGAAGGGCTTTATTCACCAGCTGGGAGCTTACGGCATAGACGAATTCCAAATGGCCACGCTCCCCAACTGGCTTGGTCTTTCCCTTTTTATCAACAGTCAAAAGTTCCACCCCACAGGTACCCTTCTCATTGGCCAGTCTGAATCAAGTGGGAGATGCTATTCCAGCCCCTACAGAACTACAGGATTTCACAGAACTTGGAAATTTCCAAGTTCCAGGAAGTTAAGTTTACAAATTCCTAAGGGCTGAGTCACCATGGAGAGGACCCTGCAAGTGTATCCTTGTGCTCTCCTTGAGAAAACCTGTTCTCTCAGACCTGACCCTTCTCAGGTATCCTCTCTCAAGATGAATGACAACTGTAGCCCAGGATGAAGGAGGGAAGGGGAGGAGCATGGGAAGGGTGGGGGGTGGTTCAACAGAGGGAGGGTTAATGGAGATTAACTTTTTTTTTCTTTTGCAGTTTTTGGCCAGGGCCGGGTTTGAACCTACCACCTCTGGTATATGGGGCCAGCGCCCTACTCCTTGAACCACAGGTGCCGCCCAAGATTAACTTTTAAATTGGAATGTTGTTGAATAAATCAGTCATGGGTTATGTCAATTATTGTTTATTATGGGTCATGGATTATGGCAATAACTGTTGTTTAAGATGAGTGTTAATTACTGTTATTTAAGTTAAAGATTAATAGGGTTTTTGCTTTTAACTTTATGTATGGAACTGTGGTTTTAGAAATGGAAGAACAGAATAGTCTTGGAGAGCCTACTCTCCCTGTTCTCCAGAATTGCTGGCATTCTGATGATAAAGCTTGTTCAACCTATCCCTGTCCCTGCATATTGGCTGACAGTGACAGGCAGTTGGACTCTCTTCAACTGGTTACGTAAGTATAAGCCCACTATCCATATAAAATGTAGTACCCCAGTAGGATGTAGAACATATTCGTGTTGTGGGAATTTCTATGCCAATTCCCTGGTCTCATGGTTTGAACCATAAAACCATAAAACCACATAATGTTCTTAATCAAGAGTCTCCAAGGTGTCTGGCTTCAACAGGGGTTGGATGTAACCCAGTGCCCATCCCCCACCCCGGTTGGTCACTCACAAGCAGCCCTCCATCACCTCCTCAGTGTGCCCTCTACTCCCCTCCAAGCATCCCAGGGTTGCCACTCAAGTGCTTGAAGCTGCCATCGCCTTTCCTCAGCTGCTGGCATGACAACTGTGTGCCCATTACAGGTGCACCACAACTACCACTAGGACTCAGAGGTTGCCATCAACTGCCAACTCAACCTGGAGCTCTACACTTCTTATGTCAACCTGTCTGTGTCTTACTACTTTGACCATGATGATGTGGCTTTGAAAAATTTTGCCCAGTACTCTCTTCTCTAATCTCATGAGGAGAGGGAACATGTTGAGAAATTGAGAAACCTTGCAACCAGACTCTGATGACTGGGAGAGTGGGCTGAATGCCATGGATTGTGCATTACACTTGGGAAAGTGGTGTAAATAAGTCATTACTGGAACTGCACAAACTGGCCACTGACAAAAATGATCCCCACTTGTTTGACTTCATTGAGACACATTACCTGAAATCCATTAAAGAACTAAATGACCACAATAAACAATCTGTGCATGATGGGAGCCTCTGATCTGGGATGGTAGAGTATCTCTTTGACAAGCACACACTGGCATACAGTGATGATGAGAGCTAAGCCTTAGGCTAACTTCCCAGTAGCTATGCCTTCCTTGGTCACCAAGGCAGTGCATGCTTCTTGGGGTTTCCTTTACCTTTTCTATAAGTTGTACCAAAACATCCACCAAAGTTCTTTCAAAGAAGTAAAGAAAGAAAGAAATTTGGTACTCCCCCCCACCAAAAAAAAGAATGAAACCACAGACCATGTGGATAAGAAACAGGATAGAGTTTATTGACAGGGAAAGACTGATAGAAAAAATGATAAGCAAAAGGGGAAACAGATCCTCTGGCAGCAGGGGAGCAGGGGAGAAGCCAAGTGGGAAACCTCCCAAATCTTCAGTCTACAGTGTTTAAATCCTATGCTTCAGGCAGGTGGGTTTGGGGAAGTTTGCCACAATTGGCCAGGGGTCTGCCAGCAGAAAATAATCCTAAAATTAGCACAGTATTGCACATCCTGAAGTTTTTGCCTCAGGCGAGTAATTAAGGCAGCGGTTCTCAACCTGTGGTCACAATCCACATGAAATGTATTAAAGGGTCATGGCATTAGGAAGGTTGAGAACGACTGAATTAGGGTGTGTGGTCCCTACTTCAGAAGGAATCTCCCAGAAAGTGTGGCCTGTTTGTGCCTAAAAATGGGGGTCTGTGATGAGACTCATTTCTTAGCTCACCCAGGCCTAGAAAACAGGGGTCCCCTCTCCAGCCCTGAGCAAGGGAGCCCTGTATCATCAATAAATAAATAGCTCAACAAAACAGACTGACATGTTTCTGAAGAGAATAAACTGACTTTATGACCAAAAAAACCTCAATAGTAATTGTCTACTTCTGATTGACTAGGCCTTTTTTTTTTTAAGACAGAGCCTCAAGCTGTCATCCTGGATAGAGTGCCATGGCATCACAGCTCACAGCAACCTCCAATTCCTGGGCTCAAGTGAGTCTCCTGCTTCTGTCTCCCAAGTAGCTGGGACTACAGGTGCCCGCCACAACGCTCAGCCATTTTTTGGTTGCAGCCGTCATTGTTGCTCTGGCTGGATTCGAACCCACCAGCTCAGGTATACGTGGCTGGCGCCTTAGCCCGTTGAGCCACAGGCACCGAGCCAGATTGACTAGGTCTTATTAATATTATAATAACCTTAGCAGAATCATACTGATAATGTGAGGTCAAAGTCCATTTTCACAAGGATGAAGGTTGTGATTTAACAAAATGAGGGGAGCTTACGTGCAGGAACGGAGACTCTCTGCTTTCAGAAGTGTTTAAAGCAACGGTTCTCAATCTGTAGGTCCCGACCCACAGGACCTGTGTTAAAGGGTCATGGCATTAGGAAGGTTGAGAACCACTGGTTTAAAGGAATTGCTATTAAATTATTTTCAGCAGGTCTTGGTAGATATTAGATCCAGTAGTCAGTGAAACTCAGAACAAGCAGTATCTAGAACCTGTGAAATACTTAAAGGTGAATTTTGTTTTTCCTTAAGTGGCAGAAGACAGTCATAGAGGCTCCAAATAATAAGATGAAGATAAGGGTGATCATATTGTTACTAAAAGTTCAGTACTTATTCTGGAGTCCACGTCAAAAAACACACAAGAACAAGTAGTGTTTTTGTTTGTTTAGTTGGTTGTTTTTTTTTTTTTTTTTTTTTTGCAGTTTTTGGCTGAGGCCAGGTTTGAACCCCCACCTCCTGTATAGGGGGCCAGCGCCCTACACCTTGAGCCACAGGGCATTGCCTGAGAACAAGTGGTTCTTGAGAAGGAAAAAGAAATTGATTACTTTGCTGGCAAAGAAGGAAAAATGACGAACTGTACATCTCAAAATACCAATTTTTGCTACACATAAGCAGAAACACAGACTTTTTTTTTTGAGACAGTCTTACTCTGTCACCCTGAGTAGACTACAGTGGCATCATAGCTCACAGCAACCTAAAACTTTTGGGCTCAAGTGATTCTCTTGCCTCAGCCTCCCCAATAGCTCAGATTATGGCACTCACTGCCAACACCTGGCTTATTTTTTTTCTATTTTTAGTAGGAATGGAGTCATGCTCTTGCTCAGGCTGGTCTCAAACTCCTGACCTCAAGCAAACCATCCGCCTAGGCCTCCCAAAGTGCTGGGATCACTGGCATGAGCCACAAAGTCCAGCATCACAGATCTCTTAAGAGAGAGGTTCTAGGTCTGGCTGTGGTGGCTAATGTCTGTAATCCTAGCAGTCTGGGAGGTTGAGAAGGGTGGATTGCCTGAGTTCATGGGTTTCAGACTAGCCTGATCCAGAGTAAGCCCTCTTCTCTGAAAAATTGCTGGGCGTTTTGGCAGATGCCTGTAGTCTCAGCTACTTGGGAGGCTGAGGCAAGAGAATCACTTGAGCCCAAGTGAGTTGCTGTAAGATATGATGCCAGGGCACTCTACCAAGGGCTACAAAGTGAAACTCTGTCTCCAAAAAATAAGAGAGAGGGTCTATTATTATTCAACTGCAGTTAATGTCCCATATCAGATGAAAACACAACTGTGATCTCTGCTGCCCACCTGGGAGCCAGCTCAGCAGCTCAGCACCTCTGCCAATCAGCCAGGCCCCAGTCTCCAGGCCCACCTTGTTGTGCAAAATAACAAAAGACTTTTCCCTGCCCATCTAAACAACCACCAAAGGCAGGGATGCTTGTCTCAGTTTCTCAATTTCTCAGTAGTTTAACAAGAGACAAAAGTATTTTTGCTACTTTTTTCAGGCCATTTCCTCTGTTACATATTCCCCACTTTCAAGTTTACCCTTCCATATCTATGGGAAGGAGGGATGGCTACTTGTTTCAATATTAGTGTTTGAGAGCATGTTGTAGTGTAATAATAGGTAATTTGAATAGAAAGTTTAGTGACCTAGACTTTTGGTCCCCTCCCCTAAAGGTTCCCTGAAATGTTACTGACATGAGGCTGGGCATGGTGGCTCACACCTATAATCCTAGCAATCTGGGAGGCTGAGGGTGGTGGATCCCTTGAACTCAGGATTTTTTTTCTTTTTTTTTTGTAGAGACAGAGTCTCACTTTATCCCCCTTGGTAGAGTGTCATGGCATCACACAGCTCACAGCAACCTCCAACTCCTGGGCTTAGGCGATTCTCTTGCCTCAGTCTCCTGAGTAGCTGAGTCTACAGGTGCCCGCCATGAACTCAGGATTTTGACCCAGCCTAAGCAGGAGTGGAGACCCTGGATCTACTTAAAATAGATTACACTGGGTGTAATCCCGTTCTGTTGTCTTTGGTAGAAGTTCCAAAATCAGCAGCTTGTTTTGTCTTATGCAGAAACTGTCCACTTATACAGTGGCTTTCAGTGGGTTGTAGAGGATTCCTACGAATCCTCAACAGTTAAGTGCTTCTGATGAAATGGACATCCATTAGAGTAGGAGTATTGGGGATCAGGAGCCCCAGTTCCAGGAACCCAGTTGCCCTGGTTCAATTACTGGGCTGAGCTCTAGTAAAGTTCAATCAAGGCACAGCAGTAACAGACTGCAAAAGTAAGTGGAAACTGAAAATAAACCTGGAGCAGCTCAGGTGATGTGGATAGAAAGTGAAGGTAACCTACACAAGTTTCAGGGTAACAAAGAGAGATTTCATTTAAGAAGAACAAAGAGAAAGTTTAGAGCACGTCCAAAGAGAGTTGGAAGCAGGTCCCTCTCATGGAGGAGAAAAAGTGAGAGAGAGGCCTTTCTCTTTCCATTTGAAAATGGCTGCAAGTCTTTCATTGGCCCCTCTAGGCTTCCAGGCAATATTGCCCTTACCTGTTGGTCACTGATGGTCTTTTTCTATTGGTCATTGGTTACCTAGGTGCCTTCCTACCCACATTGTTCTGGGACCTCAGACTTCCTAGTTCAACAGGCCAGGTTTTCTTTTCACCCTGCTTAAAACCCCTTTCTTAGTGTCCCTTCTCAAGGAGGAAGTCATGTACACTTTTTTAAAGGAATTTAAAAGGTAATTGTTGTAAAATACACTTTTTGTTTGTTTGTTTGTTTGTTTTAGACAGGGATTCTCTCTGTTTCTCTTGCTAGAGTGCTGTGGTGTCGTCATAGCTCATTGCAACCTCAAACTCCTGGGAGCCAGCTATCCTCTTGCCTCAACCTCAAGGTATACTTTTTAAGTTAAATACTTTATTTTTTCCTGGTGTAGTGATGGGCAAAAGGTTTTGTCCCTGCCAAGTCTCCCATTGATAGTTAAAGGTTTTATATATGATAGGCAAAAAAAAGAAAAATGAAAAAAAATTAATATTGGTTCCAGATGACTGTATTGGACACATGAGTGATAAAAGCTAGGCCTATAAACTAAAGATGACTGCTTGTCTGTGTAAATATCTTTGTTAAATATCTCACTGAGAGATACTGGTTATAAACCTGTTTATCAGATGTAGAACTGTTAGGGTGGAAAAGCTCAGTAGGTGCTGTACATCAAATGGCAAAAGAATTTCTCTAGGCCAAGATTAGGATAGAAAAGTACATTTTATAGTTTAGAAGGGAGAAGAATAAAGGGAGAGAGAAGAGAGCAGAGACCAGGGAGATGGGATGGTATCCCAAAGGAAAAAAAGGAAAAATGGCTTCTCTGAGGTCCAGAAGGTACCAGAATTTAAGGGAGACAAAGAAGGTAACTGTAGCCAAATTGACCGGGTATTGTGAATGTGAATGCTGTGTCCATTTTTCCTCTAACAAGGTTGAAGACATGTATTTTTCCAGGTGTTTCCAATCCCAAGGCCTGATAGTTCATATTCCATTGTTCTTAGGAGAAACTCAGGAATCATTTGAGGCTATGGAAACAAATTCTAAAAGGCTAAGGAGCTGGTGAAATGTAAAGAGAAATAATTTACATGTCTTGTAGATCTGCTGGGCTCCTCAATGGTTTGTGAAAACAGAAATCCATTTGGGGGGGGCGGCTGCTATCAAGAGAAAGAAAACAGGAAGAGATCTTAATCCTTATTGAAAAATAAAGAGTTAGGCTGGGCACATTTCCTCAGGCCTGTAATCCTACCACTCTGGGAGGCCAAGAAGCTCTGGAGTCCAGACTAGCTTGAGCAAGAGTGAGACTTCGTCTATACCAAAAATAGAAAAATTGGCTGGGCACTGTTGCAGGTGTCTGTAGTCCCAGCTAGTCAGGAGCCTGAGGTAAGAGGATTCGCTGAAGCCCAAAGTTTAAAGTTGCTGTGAGCTAGGCTGAGGCCACTGTACTTTAACCTGGGCAACACAGTGGGACTCTTTCTCAAAAAAAAAGAAAGAAAAAAAAGGGGAAAGACAGAAGAAAAACTATGAGCTAATAATTTTTCTGTCTTCTTTCTTTCTTTTTTTTTTTTTTTTTTGAAACAGAGTCTCACTCTGTGGTCCTGGGTAGAGTGACATGGCAGTATCATAGCTCATAGCAATTTCAAACTCTTGGTCTCAAGCAATCCTCTTGGACTACAGGCATCCACCACAAAGACCAGCTATTATTTTTTCTTCTTGTTGCATAAGTCATTGTTGTTTAGCAGGCCCAGGCTGGATTTGAACCCACCAGCCCTGGTGTATGTGGCCAGCCCTCTCACCACTGAACTACGGGCACTACCTAAGATCAACCATCTTTACAAGAACAAAGATAGGATGAAACCAATCACCCTCTACCAGATCCCACTTCCCTCCCCACTCAACTGCACATTTACCTTATCTTATGCACAGAGTCACTGAGAACCAATCAGAATCACAAGAATGTAAGTTTTGCTTGAAGCAGCTAAGGAAATTTTACCCCAAAATGTGACTATTTGGTATAAAGAATACTTTGAATTAAAGATCATTAGAGATCAGAAAGCCTTGGAAGGGTCTTTCCCTCTATCGAGTTAAAACTTGACTGACTTGGGCAGTTCCTGTGGCTCAAAGGAGTAGGGCGCTGGCCCCATATGCCAGAGGTGGCAGGTTCAAACCCAGCCCTAGCCAAAAAAAAAAAAAAAAAAAAAAACCCTGAATGACTTGTTAAAAATATCTGTGGGGGGCAATTTGAGTTCCTTTCCTCCCACTGAATGCTAGCAGACCTGGCCCAAATCATTTATTTCTTTTTTTTATGTTTTTATTCGAATTAACATGAGTGTACAATTTTTAGGTTACATTGTTCTCCCTTCCAGGGTAAAGTTCCATTTGTAGAAGAGCCTCTCACCCAGGGGGCATGTTATATACCCCCAAAATGTGCACATTAGATGAGATCCTACCTCATGGCCTCCCTCCTCCCCCCTCCTGCTTCTCTCTACCCCTGAACTGGACTATATTAGTGTTTTATTGTTCCTATGAACATGTAATTGTTTACATAATGATTTCATATTAGTATGGAGTACATTGGATATTTATTTTTCCATTCTTATTCTTCCATTCTAAGAAGAATGTATTTCAACTCCATCCAGGTAAATGTAAATGATGTAAAGTCTCCATCTTTTTTAACAGCTGAATAATCTTCCATGGTATACATATACCACAGTTTATTGATCCATTCATGGGTTTATGGGTACTTAGGTTGCTTCCGCCACTTGGCAATTAAAAATTGAGCCACAATAAACATTCTAGTGCAAATGTCTTTGTGGTAAAATGATTTTTGTTCTTTTGGGTAGATACCTAGTAATAAGATTGCAGGGTCAAATGGAAGGCCCAGTTTTGGATCTTTGAGGATTCTCCATACTTGTTTCCAAAGAGGCTGTATTAGTTTGCAATCCCACCAGCAGTGTAGAAGTGTTCCCTTCTCTCCAGATCCACAGCAGCATCTGGTGTTTTGGGACTTTGTGATGTGGGCTAATCTTGCTGGAATTAGATGATATCTTAGAGTGGTTTTGATTTGCATTTCTCTGATGATTAAAGATGATGAGCATTTTTTTCATGTGTTTGTTGCTGGCCCAAATCATTTAAAAGACAATACCTGTCTCTCAGCTTAATTTCCAAGTGAACCTGTTTCCCCCCATCTATTCATCCTCCCTAGCAACCACTTGCTGCACCTACACTTTGAATTTTACCCACTCCCTTCTAAAAGATATCTTTAAAGGTATCTGACCATCACTGAGACATTGGTTCAATCACTCTTGTGGTTCTCCCCACGAATATGGTATTTGGAAATAAACACTTCTCTTATTAATCTCCCTTAACTGTAAGTGGATCTTTCAGTGAACTTCTGGGGTGGAAAGGGCAAGTTTCCCTTTGCCTTTACATGGAACATGCTTCTCCCATCTCTGGCCCACACATATTCCACCTCCACTCTCCCCCACCCATTGCTATAAAATGCATATATACTGTGCCTCATGTAACCTATTTCAGATACAATCTCTGTCTGTACTGAGATTCTCAAACTTGGCTCAGAATAAGTTTAGCCGTGATTTCGCCTTTCAGCAGGGCAGTCTTAGGTATCAACTCTTAGAGTTTTATTGCTACATGAACTTGTAAACAATACTGACAAGATATTTTTTTTTTCGTAAGACAGAATTTATTCACAGAAAAGAATACAGAAAACATTAAGGCTCCTGGTAGAGGGAGAGAATTCTAGTGGGGAGAGAGAAGCTCTCTCTGTTTCTCTCCCAGTCTTTCCCCATCGCCTCCTTTAGGCCTTTAGTCTCAGGGTATATATATAGGTGTATGGGTTCCTTGGCCAGGAAACGAATGAATACAGTCCCTTCCGCCAGGGGCAAGGTGAATGAATGTATCAATGAATGGATACAGTCCTTTCATGGAATTG
>CAUYON010132969.1:0-27814 GCA_963573935.1 Arctocebus calabarensis
ATCCCACTGGCAGAGCAGCCTCAGAGACCCCCCGGAATCTCACTGGCAGAGCAGCCTCAGAGACCCCCCGGAATCCCACTGGCAGAGCAGCCTCAGAGACCCCCCGGAATCTCACTGGCAGAGCAGCCTCAGAGATCCCCCGGAATCCCACTGACAGAGCAGCCTCAGAGATCCCCCGGAATCTCACTGACAGAGCAGCCTCAGAGACCTCCTGCCTCACCTCTCCACAGTACAGAGATGGGACGACAAAGAAGTAGCAGCAAATCTCCTTGTGCTCAGCCTCTAGACTCCCTCTCTAATCACCTCACCTCTCTCTTCTGGACCCCTGATACAAACTATTTAGGAAACTTCCTTTTTTCAACACATCTTTTTTTTTATTATTATTAAATCATAAAGAGGTAGATTTTCTTTTATTATTAAATCATAAAGAGGTAGATCATGTATACATTAATGCATTTATGGGGTACAATGTGCTGATTTCGTATACAATTTGGAATGCTTACACCGTACTAGTTAATATATCCCTCACCTCATTTACTTAATTATTGTGTGAAGACATTTAACTGTAGCACTCTCAAGGCAATTATTCACCTCCCTGTGCCTCACTTTCCTTATTTGTAATCTAATGGCAGGACCCCTCAGAGAACTGTGAAGACTGAATGACAGAACTCAGGGGAGGCAGGGGGCAGTCCTGTCCTCCTCCCCCACACCCACCCCCGTTTCCCTGGGGACACTTGGCACTTGGCAATATCTGGAGAGATTCTGGTTGTCACACTGGTGGAAGTGGACTAGGGGGACTACTGGCATCTAGGGGTAGAAGTCAGGGATGCTGCTAAGCAGCCTATACCCTGTAGCCCCCACCCAACAAAGAATCATCCAGTAGAATATGTCAGTAGTGCTGCTGCTGAGAAACCTTCATGTGAAATATTAGAACAGAGCCTGGAATCTAATCAGTAGCAATAAGTAACAGTGGGTAAGATATTGTCATTGATACCAGCATACCTTCAACACTGTCATTCACAATAGCCTTTTGAAATATACTACTATTCTTTTTTTTGTTTTGTTTTGTTTTGTTTGTTTGTTTATTGTTGGGGATTCATTGAGGGTACAAGAAACACTATTCTTTTTGTATAGATGAAGGTATATGACTTGATAAGAGTCACCCAGCTGGTATGGGACAGAACCAAGTCTGGGACAGAACCAGGTCGGGAACCTGGGCAACCTGTGTTCTTTCCACCATTGCATCCTTCTAACTGGAGAGAGGCAATGTGCACCAACGGCTAACTCCTCAACTCCAGAAATATATTTATGAACATATTGAAGGAGATCGAATGTTTCACCCTAAAATAAATTTCTTTGACATGTTTTAAGGTAGTTACCACAAGTCCAACAGACAGAAGTGAGGCTGCAAATCTGTCTTTTATGGGAGAAATTTGCATCTGTAGAGAATGTCCCATCCATGCAGCCAGGTCTTTTCTTCTCAGATCTGAGATTAAGTAAGGGTTAAAGGTCTAGAAAGGAACATTTGCCATCTATTCCCTCTGGGGCTTACTACTTGTCACGTTTCATTTACATAACAAGACCACCTTTCTTTCTTGCTGGCATAACTTCTCGTGCCCCTAAAATGTTTTACTATAATCCAAGCCTCCTTTCTTGAGAAACTTCAGTAACTCTTTGAGAGTTTGATTCTTTATTCACAAGGCTGCCATGTATACATGCTTAATAAATTTATATGCTTTTTCTCCTATCAATTAATCTACCTCATGTCAGTGATTTTTTCAGTCATCCTTTAAGCGGCCAAGGGCCTTGGTCCCTACAATGTCAATGAAGATATCAGAATAGGTAATTTATTAACATGAATCTGTAAATTCAGACACTAGACATCCTTTTCTTCACATGTTTATTCATTCACTCGACATTTACTTAGCACTTACATGCTGGGTACCAAGCATTATACTATATACCCAGCTGGAGATATGGGGCTGAAATAGTCTCGGGGAAGGCAGATCTGTAAACACAGTGACAGTGTAATACACATATGCACAATACATACAAATATATTGTATGCCCAAGTTGTAAGCTCTTAAGCACAGGGTTATAGGGCCAGAGAAAAGACCTCTGCATATGCCTAAATGGAACCAGGACTATTCTCCCTCTAAACTGGGACTTGAAGAATGTGACCTTTTCAGAGCAGGTCACTGAGGGAGGACATTGCAGGAAGGGGAGAAACATGAAGAAGCATATAATACCATCGGGAATAAAGATGGCTGTGATACCGAATTGTAGCCTTGAGACACAGGCTAGTGAAACAGTTGTAGATGTAATAAATGAACATGACAGTAGTTTGTGATAATTATGTAAGTGAATGAATATGACAATAGTTTATGAAAATACTATGTAAGTAGTGTGATACAGATGGGAGGAGGCAAGAACCAGCTATGAAAAAAGAAGAAATAGGCCAAGTTATCCCTGATGTTTTCAGCCCTGGTTACTCAGTAGCTCTGAGAAAGGAAGCTGACAACTCTGGTTTAAGGGATGTAAACAGGTGTCATGAAAGTTACGACTTGTCCCTCCTGGAGGACGTGGTCCCCCTCAGCACTGGGGCCCAGACTAGCTATAGTTACAGCTAACAGAAGGAGGATTCAGACTGACATGGATACTTCTTAACATCACTCTTAGGACTAGAACATTTCCCAGAGTTGTGCAAGAAAACCGCCTCCTCACTTCCTCTTTCCAACCCTTTTATCACTCAGTGATTCTGAGCTCACACAGCAGTGAGCTGTGCTACACTATGACAGAACAGTTTCTCCAAGAGCCCACGTGTGGTCAGCCACAGTCTTTGTGACAAGAGGTGACAGGGCAGCCTGGTCAGCTCCGTCCCTCCAAGTGAGAACTCAGTTTATATGCAATTCAGAGTCCCATCCTTCTCTCCTCTCCCTTTATCCAGTCCTACCCTTCCCTCATTCCATCCTTCTTCCAACCCAAGCTCATAGAGCATTAAGGTCCTGTTTCCTTACTGTGATTTAGTATCATTCCATTATAATTAGTAGCCTCACCCAGAGGCCTCATCAAGGGAAATGCTGTGCTCAAACAGTACGTGACACATAATAAATGCTCTGTAAATACGCAGCAAATTGACAGATCAATTGGTAATTTATTCGCAACAGTCAGCTAACACTTGAGACTCGAGACTTCAGCTAACACTGCTGAACATGTCTCCCCCGTTGCTGAGTTATGACTCCTTGATCAGATCACTCTTTCTGTGGACCCATGTGGCTCCCTATCTTACTGTGGTTCATAGAGACACGTGCTCAGGAGAGAAGTCAGACCTGCACATGTAAACACCCTGTCAGGCTCTTGTCTCCTCATGCTCTTGCTTTGAACACCCTTTCCACCTTTCTAGGATAAACTCTGCCCATCATTTTCTTGCCCACCTGGTAAATGCTGCATTTCCTTATAGCTCTAGCAGTATTTGAAGCCTGTCATCTCTCTTTCCCTGCCTTCTTTATGACACCTCTGTGCCTTCAGTCCTGTCTCCGTTACCTAATTCGCCACATGAGGAAAAAATCCAGGAAGGAGGCAAAGTGCATGTGGTCTGGGTCAGGGACCACCTGAGGGTCTCTCCGCTGTGATGAGAGCCAGCAGGCGGCATTTCAGAAGTGACTATGACTTCACTTTAGGCCCTAGGTGGCAGAAGGGTCTGTCCCTCGCCTTTCCTTGGAAGCAGCAATGAAGGGAAAGAGCAGTGAAAGGTCTAAGCCTATCCAAAGAGTTAAATCAAATCTAATGTAGATTTTGTAATGATAAAATTTTTTTTTTAAATGTCTGGTGCTCAGATCAAAAAGCAACACTGATGACAAAGTACCGGCTGATGAATCACACAGGCTCAGCTCAACCTTCAGAACAAAGGCAAGGTTAGCGCTGCCTCGGTGAGAGCCTCTCTGCTTCCTCACTGGGCTCCCAAACAAAGACCACTGCGCCGTCAAAGCCAAGGCCCGAGGTCCCCAAAACTGAACACCAGGTTTATATTTTTGAGTCAGACAGTGGTTCACAGATAAGCCAGAATAGTTGCTGGTAGACTAGGGTCCAGCAAACTCTTTTTTGATTCAAGATCAGAAAGAATTTCCTAGCTGTCAGGGTTATCTGAAAAGTAGACAAAATGCCTAAAAAGGAACCACCAGTTACTAGACACGTTCATGCAGCATCTGACCTTGCAGAGGGCAGAGCAAGCCAGACCTGGCCAGAGTGCCTGTGGGCTGAGTCAATACCCAGCGGCAGCGGCTGGGACGGCCTCACAGAGCAAACACCAGCAGAGAGAGGCAGAGGCCGAGAGCGAGCAACGTTCTGCGGCAGCGGTAAGGGAAAAGGAAGCCCCAGACCTTTGAGCAGGAGAAACTAACTCTGACCTTTCACTGGCTAGCTGTATGACCTTGAAAAAGTCATTTCACCTCTCTGAGACTAATTTTCCTGCTATGGCAAAAGTGGACAATGCCTGCTCCTTTAGCATTGTCTGAGAATTAAGCAAGACAGTTGGTATAAAGGGCTTGAACAGTGCCAAGTTCCACTGTCCAAAAGCAGGCCCTTACCCCTTCCTCTGAGTTTCACATAGCTTTACCAAAGCACTGGCACAGAGTATAATCTTAAGAAACTTCTGCAAAAGCTCAGCTCTGTTTTACTGGGTGCCTCTATGGAGAGTAGTTCTCATCCTGAGCTCCACGGACTCCAGGAGGTCTAAGAACCTCCCCACAGTGCAGAGGAGATTTTGTGCACCTGATACTTTCTTTTGAAGAAATGATCCATGGCTTTTATTAGAGATTCAAAGGAGTCCTTGACCAAAAATACCATAAGGACCACTGTACTATAGACACTGAAGCCACCACCAGGCATTTTCAACTCCTCTCCTCTACTCAACCTTCAAGCCCTAGTTCAATTCAAACTGCCTCCTCTCGAGTCTTAGGGCAGTTACAAGGTCTTAGTAATTACAGAATCTCAGACCCATAGAAAGGCAGAATTAGAAGACACCTTACAGTCACTCGTTCATTTATTCTCTTATCAAATATTCAATTCCATTCCTACAATGGACTGAGCATGGTGCTAACCCCTGAGAATAGAAGAGCTGGCAAGGTGGAACAGTCCCTGCTCTCAGGTGACTGCAACAAAGACCCAACAAAGTAACCGGAGAATTACAACATCTTTGTAAAGCAGGGCTGTCCAGCCATTTTTTTTTTCCTCTGCCACACATTGGAAGAATAAGAGTTGCCTTGGGCCACGCATTACATACACAAATACTAACCACAAAGGGAAGCAGATTAGCTCCAACACACTAAAAGTTTGTAGGGAAAGACAGTTAAGACATAAAAGGTCCTACAGGCTTCACCTTGTCCACAGCGGTGGCCAAGAAAAGCAAATACGAGGCTGTCAGTTTCAATGTGTGAAGAAAAATGATAGAAAAAGAGGTATGGTGGCTCACACCTGCCTATAATCCTAGCACTTGTGTAGGGGGGAGGCAGAAGATTGCAGAGACCAGGTGTTCCTGGCTTGAGCGAGAACAAGACCCTATCTCTACAAAAAATAGAAAATTAAATTTGGTGTGGTAGTCCACACCTATAGTCCCAGCTCCTTGGGAGGCTGTGGCAGGAGGATGGCTTGAGACAAGGAGTTTGAAGTTGCTGTGAGCTGTGATGACTTCACTGCACTCTATCCCATACAGGTATGCGTATATATGGATGGAAGTCTGTTCATATTGCTTATGTCTATATATAAATAAAATATCCTTTGGGTAATATCTGAACTTAAAATTCATTGGCTCACACATCTCTGGGGGCATGTCAGCAGTTTATCCAATCCAGTCCTCTATTTCTAAATAAGGAAACCGAGTCCTTTCAGAGGGCGGACAGCCAACTACACAATTATCAAGTAAGTTTTTTGCAAAACCAGAATCAGAAGCCAAACTGCCAATTTCCAGCCCTAAGCCCTTTGTTATCCATCTGAGATCCTTGCCAGCCTGTCCTAGTGGATGGCTATCCTGTCCTAGTGGACGGCTATCATGTTTGCTCATTTTTCACAAGCTATTTTGGTCTTTTGTTCCTAACCTGATCACACGGAAGGGTTCCCCATGCTCAGCACGGTGCTGGGCACAGAGAAGGTGCTTAAGCAAATGTGTCCCTTTAACTCTACGGCATTTCTGCTTGCACTCACACCCCTACTTGCCAGACCACTCCTGCCCCTCAGACGTCCTAGGTACCTGTGACCAGAGGGATGAGTTGAAGGTATAAATTTTGTTTGAACAGTGTTTTCAGAGTCTCCCCACTTAGTGCAGCATCTCCCTGGCAATGTCTTTTGTCTGTGTCATTCTCTGTTGTGTCCCTGGTGCTCAGAGCCCACCTGGCACATAGCAGACCCTCAGCAAATACACATGGAGTTAATGGGCAAATGTCCCAGGACCTGAGATGGCCACTGTTTGCTTCACCCAGAGCTGCTTGACATTATCTGTTATGTATTTAGGGTGCTGTGAAGGTTTCACTTGAAATAACATCCTACAGCTAAAATTAAATTTAAAACAACTAGCCAGAGGGTGGATTTTTTTCTTTATTGCAAGAAGCATTTTTACTTACTGAAAAACAGAGTAATATAAATGGAATTTCCAAAAACCAAAACAGAGGTAATTTATAACTACCCGAAATACTTTTCTTTCCTCTCTAATTCTGAAACAAATGTAATTCCAAATCGCCTCTAGGTACATGTTCAAATTTTATAGAAATCACCAAATGAAAGTGATGCCTCACAAACAGAAGGGAGGCAAGGTGGAGCCAGCCTTGCTCCACAGCAGGGCCCTCCCAGCCGAGAGTGCAGGAGCTGGGAGGGAACAACCCGTGTGACTCCGGGGCGCTGTGCCACAAGGAAGCAGCGCTGATAACAGGGCGACATCTCAGGCAAACAGGGTCACCCTAAGTAATGACCAGCAAGAAGTCACCAAACACAAGGTAACCTCTAGTCAGAACAGATGATGACCATATAGGAAGGGTCATGCATCAGTGAAATATGGTCACTCAAAACATGCTAAAGAGGAGATAGGCCACGTGGTACAGTGAAGCCAACATATCTGGGCTTGACTTCCAAGCCTGCTGTTTACTAGATGGGTGACCTTGGGCAAAATACTGTAGTACTTACCAGAGGGTTAAGGACTCAGTAAGAAACGATACCTGGAGTTTACTCTGGACTGCACCGTAGGCAAAGTGAGAAGCAACTGAGGCTGCGTGGCTGCCATTTTACTCCACCTTCTCCGGGAACTGGGAGATGCAGGGCAAATTATTAAACATCTCAAAAATCTGTCTCCTGATTTGCCAACCTATGACCTCTCCCACCTGACAGCATCGAAACAGATAACAGACAGCCCGATGGTCTACCCTGGGACACCCAGCCAGGCCCAGACTGTTTCCTGGTCTGATGGACACCAAGGAAGGTCAACAGAGGCTCAGTAGCCTTATAAAAATGAACTACACTAAATCCCAAATGCTGGGCATGTGTTGTGTGCTCCTCCCACACTGCTCCCGCTCTGCACTGTGTACCAACAGGGGCCCACGCCCCTGAGCTTCCCACTAGGCTCAGCCCATGGGAGACACCAGCAGGAGACGAGAGAGCAGAGAGCAAGACAGAGCAGTGGTTCCCTTAACTGTGGGGCTCTGCTCTACCTCCAGGAAGAGCCCTCGTGCCTTCCTGCAGCAGCCCCTCCTCCCCCTGCAGCAGTCCCCACCAGAGCAGCTGGCCCCTCTACAGCGACCACATGCCAGTCATTGTGCAGGGAAGTTAAACCTCTGCTTCCTAAGGCTCAGACAGGTCAGCTCCTCCTACAGTACAAGCTCAGAGGTCACCACATCCAAAACATCCATCTAGACCAGCGGTTCTCAACTTGTGGGTCGTGACCCACAGGAACTGTATTAAAGGGTCGCGGCATTCGGAAGGTTGAGAACCCCTGATCTAGACTCTTTTCTGCCTACGACTGCCTAGGCTGGCCTCAGCAGCTCTCAGCTCCAGCAGCATGCCCTTGCTCCCTGAGCACCAAGCCCCATGCTGTTCCTAGCTCACCTGTTTTTGGTTGTCTCTACAACTTGGTGTGGGGAGAGAGAAGCACAGAGAACAACTTCCAGGCCTTCCCCTCAACACTACACCCAGAACATGGCAGGCCCTCCATAGCAGCTGGACTGATGCCCATGAGAAGGACGAAACAACCAGGGCCAGGTAGTCCTAGACCGCCAAACCTGGTCACACACATTCATGTTTTCCTCAGGATGACAGTAATGCAGTGAAGTGCCCCAGTGTGTGGATGAGCACAACACACAACCGTGCTGCAAAATTGAGGTAAAACAGAACAGAAAGAAACTGTCAATAGTATTTGTGACTCCCCGGTAAGAACAAGGCAAGGTACTTTGTCTTTAAAAAAGTGATCAGTATGATAGATTAGTATACAGAAAACAGTGGGCAGATAAACCTGCTTAAAATATTTATAACTTTCAAGAGATTTTGAAAAGAAGCACGCTTTCCCGGTGCAAGCCAGTGCACTCCATCAACAGGGACACTTTAATAAGGTGCCTCCTATAGGAGGCTCAAGCGTCACTGCAGGACTCCACGGTGCGTTTCATGAAATATTCAGAGAAATATTCAGTTTTCTCTAGCAAAAAACATCTTCAGTAGCCCTTCTCCTTTATCAACTTAGCTATAAACAGAGAAGTAATAATAAAACTGATGTGTCAACAGGAAGCTTTGGCTTGTTTTGCCTAAAGTTTTGCCTAAGGCATAAGGAAGACAACCAGGAATTCCAGACGATGAGAACAGCTACCATAGCCACCCTGCTTACATCCCTGCCTCCCGTCAGGTGCTGGGTTTTGACCCTCCGGGAGCTTTGTGAACCGTGGCATCTGTATGCGAGGAACTGCAGGTCAGAGCCATCCCAATGCGGTCATCACCTCTGCACCTCACAGCACCCTGTCAGACAGAATGGCCACGTCTGCTCAGAGGCCCCACTTTTCCTAAGTGGCTTCTCAGATTGAGAGCTGCAGTTCAAACCAAGTCCATCTGAGTCTAGGGCTTATGTCTCTCCTACCACATGATTCTATGTCCTGCATATATCTTCATTTTTTTAGATTAATTTGTTGACATCAAATAATAAAAATACTCTTCCCACCTAATTTTTCCTTAATTCATTTATTACTTACTGGTCATTTATTAAGTCAATATTTGCTGAGCATCCATACGTCAGACTATTTCAGGGACTAGAAATATGTCCCTGTTATTTGGTGAGCAGAGAGATGGGAGAAGAGAGGACGTACTGTGGCCCAGTAGTGACTGACATGCTAGAAGGTGTGACAAATAGAACATGGTCTCCCGGCCAAAAGGAGCTGCACTTATGAAGAATGAGACCAACGGTGCCTTCTTGGCCAGTGTCTGCCATGTCACAGACTTACAGGAGGGAAGGGGCACTCCCAACAGGGACACCAGGAAAGCACCCAGGAGGAAGCATCCAGAAGGGGGGCCTCAGAGAGTAAAATGACATCTGCCATCTTTTACTAGGCCAAGGTGAGCTGCTTTAAAACAGCCAAAATGCATTATAATATAGTCATTCACCTTTGGTAAATAAACACATGACTTTGCCAAGGGAACACATTACAGGGTAAATTCTCCATGTTGAATTTATCAGACTTATTTCTAGAGAGTGTATTGTCAATTAACTGGTTATATAAAGCCTGCTTTTAAAAGAACAACGCATCTATTCCTATGGCCACAGCCTAAATAACCAAACTGTCATTTTCAGGTTTCACTGTAATTACTTAGTAGTACAAGTTGTGAAATCATTTCTTATTGTGTTTGTAAATTAATTATGAATAAATTCTGTATGTCTTACAAAAAAAAAAAACCAGCCAAAATGTTAGGTGGTTCTTTCAAAGTCAGGAGGAGAGAGAGTCTTTTCCAAGCTTCCTGTTTTCACGGGAGCAGGCTCCCCTCCACGAAAGCAGTGCCCTGGTCACTGTCCTGACCCCTCATTCACTCAGAGCGAGTCCATAAAATATTCAGAGTGGTGACTCTAGAAGGAAAAGTTTGGTGTGCTCCACACGGGCCCCCAGCTGCGTCCTGGGCCATCTGCCTGTCTGTAAGAAGCAATATCTTCCATTTTCCCTTTTCTGTGCCACAAGTGGCGTGGACAGGTTCCATGGAAGAAGCCTGGAGTTTGAGGGGGGGGTAAGTCCTGTTCAGCAACGTCTCCACAAGTCTATTTGACTAAGACAATGGTTCTCAACCTTCCTAATGCTGTGGCCCTTTAATATGGTTCCTGTGGGTCACAACCCACAGTTGAGAACCGCTGGACTAGAAGAACAAACTGAACTCCCCATTACTGACTTTATTAGTAATGCATGTGACGTTTTAACCTCCCAACTGATTTCCACCTTTAAACGGACCCAAACTCAAAAGGCCTTCTCCATCCCCACGTGGAGTCCTGTCACCATCTATGCGACTGCAGCCACTTCCTTCCTCCCACTGGATGTGAGGACAACCCCCAGACCCCTGCAGACTTTCTGGCTCACTTACAAACTGGCTGACTTTGGCCTATGAACCACTCTTCATGAGAATGAAGAAGTCTCAGATCAGGAAGCATCACTTCCACAAGCTTCCTTCAGTGCCTCCCAGGGTTACTCTCCCGCACAGCAGCACCTGGGGCACATCCCCTTATCTCTGCTGTTAACTCCTCAAAGTTTTCCTAAAACTCATTCTCCCTTGGAGCACAGACAGGTTATATTCCTGTTTCTAATCCCCACCTCCAGGGCAGAATGGAGGTATACTCCTTACAACCTTTGTAAACTAAATGCCATCCCCAGGAAAAGTTTCTCCTAAAAGAAAATATTCCTAACAGCAACTGTGACATCACAGAAGACAGGAGGTCCTTTATGGCCATGTTGTCTAGAGAGAAATCTGTTACCACGTATTAAAGTGACTGTTCTCATGGACAAAAATTTGAGTTAAGCTTGATCAAAAAGAGGACACTAATGCAGTCACCCTGGGTACTTCAGCATCAGGTCTTTAATCTCCACAAAGGGGGGGATCCAAATTATAATTGCATTTAGGCCCCAGGTCATTTACAAACAAGACATAAAAACAAAGGAAGAGGAAATAGGATAAGTACCTGTGATTAGGACAGCAAGTAAGAGGCAAGGGACAAAAAGGTATATGGGAGGGTGGGTGTTGTGGGCTTGGAGAACCAGTTTCCGCAAAGACTTCCTGCGAACAGAAAAGGCTGGAAGAAGAAGGAAAGTAAAAGAAGCCAAGAGACAAGATGTGGGAGAGAATTGTTTAGTGATACAAAAATAATGCAGTTTTCTAGGCTTTGTGAATGATATAGGGCTCAAAGAAAAAGACCCATAGCATAGTCCATTCAGTTACATTCGGTCAAGAGGCCAATCGCCTCCCAAGAACTAGGCTTGAGCTACATCATGGAAGGAAAGCAAAGTATAAGAAAAGATAGTTCCTGATCAAAGGAAGCCCACAAGCTAGAGAAATAAGAACTGCAAATAATAAATTACAAAACAGTGTGCTCATGATAGCAACAAAAAGTTCAGCTGTCTCTCAGGGTCCAGGGGGGATTACATCCAGGAACCCTGGATACCAACATCTGTGGATGCTCCAGTCCCTGGTCTAGCACATGACCTACCCACATCCTTCTGCATACTTTCCATCACCCTCAATTACTTACAACACTTAATGTAATAGAAATGTCTCTAAGTAACTACTACACTATGTTTTTGTTATATTGCTTTATCTCCCCCGAGATTCATTGACTCTACAGATGCACTGCCTGAGAGGGGAGCACACAGACTTGGGGTTGAAACCCTGTCCCACACCAAGGACTGTGGGACACCAGGCAAGTCGGCCCTTCAGGCCCTGTTCGTCCAAGGTCCTGCAATAATGTCCCTTCTGGGGACTGCTGGCACTGAGCAGGTAGAGATTTTGAATGTTTGGGGTGAAGGAAAGACGGGCCAGAAGGCAGCACCGGACTGAGGGTCTGAAGGTGCTCAGGAGCCTAGGAGGTGAGGAAGGCTGTTCTCAGCACAGTCAGCCTGGGCAGGGAATGATGCTCCGACATTCAAGGGACCTGGGAGAGACAGGGCCAGAGTGTGCATCTGTGGGCAGAGAGGGTGGATTTTTATTTTGGCAGATATGAGTAATAATGAAAAGGCTGAAAGCAGGGTGAGGTATAATCGTACCTGCATTTTAGAAAGATCATGACAGCAAATATATGGAAGCTGCAGAGGGTTTATTTTGCACCTGCTGGAAGAAATTCTGGCCAACTTTCAGAGCAGGAAATTTGTAACTAAAAGTAACGACCATCACTCCCCAGGAGGCAGGCTAATTTCTAGTATGACATGCTCTCTCTTGTGGAAATTTCAGAGCAATCCAGTTAAACAGTCAACTAAACATGCATTTCTCTTCCTTTGAGAGGAGGTTAAGAATCTTACAGAACCTAAGGGAAGAAGATGAGCCATTTGTTTGGCATTGTCATTATTTTATTGATGCTGATGTCTGTAATTTACAAATTTTAGGGGACCATTAGAATCACAAATATCTCTCAAGCACTAAAATTGACTCATAACACTATTGTATTTTAAAGACAAGGATGCCCGCTGTGACTGGGAGTATAAGTTAGCCCACATGCCTGCAGGTCTGGGGAGCGTCCTCCATCCCCCGCAGCAGCTGGCGAGCTAGGAAGGAGAAGAGACCTGTGGCTTCCAACTGAGTCCTGAGCACCCGAGGGACTCCCTGGAGGTGGGGCAGAGGTTATGCTGGGTCTCTGGGCCTGGGCCTCGGGCTCTCCCACACCACTCAGATGCAGGATGGTGCAGATAGGAGAAGGAGGTGTCTTCTCACCTGAAATTCTAACATCCCCTCATCCTGAATTATGAGGCAGTGTGGGACTGTGGGAAGAAGGATGTCTTTGGAGTCTGAGAGTCTCACTAAGTTGTACAAGTCATTTTTACCTGCTCAGACTCAGTTTCTTCCTCTGTGCACTGTAGACTGGTGTATGGATAAAAATGAGATGATGCGTGTAAATGCTCGCACTGTAGTAGGCACTGTCTTAGTCCATGTTCTGCTGCTAGGACAGAACACCTGACTAGGTAACTTGTAAGAAACAGAAATGTATTGGCTCACAGTTCTGGAGGCTGGAAAATCCAAGACCAGGGTGCCAGCAGGTTGGGGCCTGGTTTCTCTGCTTCGAAGATGGCACCCTGCGCCCTCTGCAGAGAGGACAGCACTGAACCCTTATGTGACAGGAAGCAGAAGGGCCACGGCAGAGCCCTTTTATCAAGGCACTGCACCCATCCACGGGGGAGGAGTGCTCCTGCTAATTATCTTTCAAAGATCCCATCTCTTAACACTGTCATAGTGGCAGTTAAATCTCAGACATTCAAACCATAGAAAGACATGTGATGGCAGCTTTAATTTTGTGCCAAGCAGTGAAAAATACAAATCTATAGGAAGTGAACCAGGCTCTAATTCCTGAATAATGGAACTTGGGGAATAGCAAAAGTAAGCTCGATATTCTTTCCTCTAAAGAGAATTTTGAAAATAAATTCTGATTCAACACTTTGTGTTAAAAGATACATAGATTTCTCCTAATGTTAAGACCTACAAAGACTAACAGTGCATTTGTAATTCACTTCTCATGACTGAACCATTTACCTGCAACCACTAGGAATTTGAAATCAGAACTATATGATCAATTTAGAGCTCGCAGAAGTCTATACAATATATTTTGTCATTCAAACCTCGTAACAACCCTGACATTGTTACTATTAATCCTATTTTATAAATTAGGAGCCAGGATATGCTTCAGTCAAAGCTCTGTGAGATGTACTCTGGTGCCTTCTTGCTAGCAAGAAGTAGGACCTCATGGCTGCATGTCCACAGGCCAGCCTGACCACAGGGATGGGGAGAGGACAATGCAGTCAGCTATGTGCAGCCAAAACAAAGCTTCACTACAGGTAAACCTGGATTCCTACAGTCTTCCGGGAAGCAATTATGGAAACACATTTTATCCCCAGAATCTAACTAGTGCCTGTCATTATAGGTGACTAATAAATATTTAAAGAATCAAGAGCCTTCACTTCCGCTGTTACAGCCTTTAAGGGGGTCACAAGATATCAGGCTAGTAGACAAAGGATTCAATAGCTTCTAAGTACCTTAATAGATACCTTCTGAAGCCTCTGCCCATCCCCCCTTCACCACAAAGGCCTCCTCCTCAGAAAACGTCCTCTGTAGGCAGGAAAGTAGTTTGTCACTACTAGGCTCAGGTCCCACTGGGCCCAGGTGCCAGGACCAGGGAAAAACACCTAAGAGAAGCTGGGCCACGGAATATGCCTCCTTGTGGAGTCCAGCGTTGGGGCTGAGAGACTCTAGTGAGGCAGGGCTATTGGTCTTACCTGTGGTGACATGAACTGAGGACTGGCTGCCAGCTACTGTTGGAGGTCATGAGTTTGAAGAAGCAGAGGAGCCAGAGAATGGAAGAGAAAGAGGAGGGACAAGAAACCATTGCACACTGGAGCTAAAAGCCTGGCAGTGGTTCTGAGGCCCACTTGCTGCCCGGCTCTGCAGTGCCCTTGCATTCTATGGAATACCCAAGCTTCTCCCCAGGGCCTTCTCTCTTCTTAAGATACCTTTAAATGGAGTTTGATAACTGCAATCAAGAATCTTACTTTAGAAGAGACACTTCCAAATGCAATCTAATGTCATATGCCAAAGCCATCTAAAGTGGAAGAGTCTCCAGGGGACCAAAGTGGATGCAGCTTGACCAAGGTGGTCACAGTAAGGTAAGGCAAAGGGAAATGAGGAATGGGGAGCCAAAGCACAGCACAGGGGGCCAGAACAAGTCAGAGGCCAGGCTGAACCTCCCAGGCAGTGCCATCCTACAGCCGGCAAGTACCTGGGCTTGAGGGTTGCCGTTTGGAATAAGTCTAGGCAGAGAATTCAGACTAATTCTAATTCAGACTAATTCTAGCCATAATCTAAGAAAACTGTGATCAAGATGATGAATTGGCTGAACAAAAATGCAATCATGATGAAGCAAAAGAGAACTTCTTTCAGGATAGCCCTGGAGGGGCTCCTGTCACTCACCCCACCCAGGCTTCTCCCACACCCAGCACCCAGAATGAGCAGGAGCAGTCTCGGCGCAGCCCCACCGTCACCCGCCTCCTGCCGGCCCCTCTGGCTATCAGGCCCTTCTTCCTGCTGAGGGCAGCTTCTGTACACAGTTATAATGAATGTGAGCCCTAAGGAAGGCTCTCTCATGTACTGTTAAGTCACGTGATCATCACGTGTATATACACTGGGTCTGGGTTAAAATCTGAGGTAGAAAGAGATTGTGCAGCTAGGGTGAGAAATAAAGCTGGGAATTCAGCCACGTCTTTCAACTCCAAATTTCTCTGCCTTACACCATGAGGCCTCCCAAAGGTCATCTCCTCTATTGAAACCTTCCACGTTCATCTAGATCAGAAAGGAAGTCCTGCCCCTCCTTCCTGGGGCAGGGGACGCCCGCAGGACTGTGGGCTTCTCTGAGTGTCCCCTGCGCCTGTCTCTGACTGCACCACTTCCTGCACATCTCTCAGCACCCCTCGAGACTGGATTCCCTGGTTCCAAACCTTATTTGGATTCTGGGGTACCACAGTTGCACACAAGTGGTCAGTATCTGTTTAGGCAGTGAGAGAGGATAAATCTAGCACAGAGCTTTCTCTGGGACCTATTTCTCGGGCTAGTGCATGGGGTGTAGTGGGTTAGCACTTGTCTGTGCACGGTGGTGGATGAGGAGGACACACAGCTCCAACCCCAAGTTAGGCAGAATCTAACACTACCCACAAAATAGAAATGAAGGTGCCTGTGGGCTCTAGCAGAAAATCCCTTCAGCTCAAAGTATGGTGTAATTTCTTTTCATTATTTACCAGAAAAATAAGCAGGGCCAGACCCAAGCTGAAAATGACAACTGAAGCAGGTGCTCTCCCAGCTCCTCTCCTAGCAACCAGAAGAGGCCCTGACCATTTGCCTGATTCACAGGCTTGCGGGTTAATTAATACAATATAGGGTGCTTCTCCCAGAAAAGAACTTTAAATAGATTTTTCAGATCTTCTCTTCTACACAGATTTACTGCAATACTCTCATTCATTCCTTCATCTGTCATCATTCATTAATTCAGTCACAATGTATGGAGCTTGTACTATCAACAAATTCTGTGGAACAAAAATCAAATCTCTACACGACATGCTGAGTTCCACAAGAGGGGCCTGCATGGCCCTGGGTGGTAAAGCACAGGGAGGACAGACACTTCCCAAGGACATCGAGGAGCAGCCTCCACTGAGGAGTGGCCTTTGTAGCACACCTTGAAAGAAAAGTGGGAGTTCACTAACCCACACACATATGGGAAAGTAAAGAGTATGAGAAGGTAAGAGGAGAACACAACAGGTGCAAAGGCAGGAGGCAGGAGACCACAGAACAACCAGGACACCCAAACTCTCGGGTATTGCTGAACGTGGAGATGTCCAGAGACAGGGCTGGGAAAGTAAGAATAGAAAAGCCCACGGAGGACTGGGGATGGCCGAGGAGCTTGGGTTTTATACCGGGGCTGGGGGAAGTCACAGTCAGATTTTCATGTGAGAATTCTCCAGCAGGAAGGAAGAGGACAGACTGGTCAGACCTGCCCAAAGGCAGAGGAACCAAGGCAGAAAATGACACAGTGACCCAGAGGGCAGTGGTAGGGGCTGGGGCTGCAGTCAGGGCTAGGGCAGTGGCAGCAACAGCAGCAACAGCAACACCAGAGGTGACAGAATGGATTCAGGAGAGGCGGCCTAGATTTCCTCACCAGTGTTATAGGCACATCTTGAGGTCATCGTGTGGCAAACGGTCTGCCTGTCCTACTGCAGACTCAACTGTAAGTTATTTGATGGAGAATCAGCAGCTTAAACTTCACCATCACTTTTTGAAGGCCTCCTCTGCAGGGCTCTGTGCGCCTTCCAGTAGGGGTGAAAGTAAAAACTAGGACACCATCATTGCCACCTTCTGGTGTTCACACTTCTGTGTGAGACACTTGCCTTGAATGTGGGTGGGTCCTGTGACTTGCTTCTAACCAGTAGGACCTGGCAAGAGTGACAGGACATATGTCATACGCAGACACGAGCACTGCCTGAGCCTGTGGTGCCCATCTGGCTGAAGTCTCTCTGCCCTGTGCTGTTTGAGGAAGCAAGCAGGTAGTCACGTGGCTGGGACCTGTAAGTGGCTCTAGAGGTTGAGGCCAGTCACCCGCCAACAGGCAGCTAGAAATTGAAGCTCTCCTATGACTGCAAAGAGTTATTGCGCCAGCGTCCTGAGGGAGACTGGAAACTGATCTGTCCCCAGCGGGACCTCAGACAAGAAAGACTGTGGCTCCGGCCAACACCTTGACTTTAGCCTTGTGAGACCCTAAGCAGAAGACCCAGCCAACCCACGCCTGGACTGCGTGACCCACAAAAACCATGGTAATAAGTACATGTTGTTCTAGGCCACTTAGTTTGGGGTAAGTCGTTACAAAGATGCATACCTAATACATTTAGTGTAAGTGAGCAAAACAATTAGGATTACAGAGACCTAATTCAGTTCCTAAATCTGCTACTTATTAGCTCTATCACTTGGAATACAATACAGACGCTCTCTAAGCCTTAGTTTTCCCTTTCTGAGAGAAATAATACCTATATCCTAATGTCTCTGTAAGAATGAATTTTTTTAAAGTTTATGTCTGAATTCAGTACAAAGAAGAGCTCAATGCCTCTTCTGTGCCTCGAAGCCCAGGTGAGGCTGAGGCGTGGGGACAGGCAGGGAAGAACAAAGTTTTCTCGAGTGCCTGAGGAGGGAGCTCAGCAGGACACAGGCACCGGAGAAGCCACTGGTCACTCCTGCCCTGGGCTCAGAGAGCTCCTCTCCGTGTGGGCATCGGAGTAGTCCTGTGGACAGGAACGAGACCATGAGGCTGAGGTCAGCAATGCTGAGATCTGTTGCCAAGCTGATCACCACTGTTTCCTATAGTTTGTACACGCTTAATGTTTACTGAAGGCACATACGGAAAAGTTTTACTGCACCTATAACTATTTACTTTTACTTTACGTATTGAGCCAAACTCATCTCCACAACTGCCCATCTGACATCTCCTGGTGCAAGTCACACAAACACCTCAAGTTAAAGCCTCCAGAGCTGAAATTTCTTCCTTTCCCTTCAGACCAGGTCCTCATCCAGACTCCATCTCAGTAAATGGCTCCACCACCCCTTGTCACTGGTCACTACCCCCATTCCTCATTTTCTCTCACACCTTGCCCAGTCTGGTTATTTGCCTTGGGAAAAGTACTTGAAAGCTCTCTCCCACCACAGTAACAGCCACAACACCCACTGCCACGCAAACAGGTGCCACATCCAACCCTCCCCCAGCCATGCTGCACCCTTCCTCTTCTTCTCCACACTCTAGCCATCGTGGCTCTTTGTTTTTAAGTGAAATTGTAAGTTTCACTACCTTGCATGAAAATCTTCCTTGGCGCCTGCTGCCTCCTGGTCACATGTAGACCCCGGCCCCACAGCTCTGGATGGCCACGTGTCCCCACCAGTCCTGCCCTCCCTTTGAGGCCCGGCCACACCTTCTCTGCACCATGCGCTGCAGGGCGGGGGCTGCATCTCCACTGGCAGTCACTGTGCCCACCCCATTTTGGCACAACTGGGTTGATCCTGCCCTCACCATCTCAGCCTCAGCGCTACCTCCGGCAGAAGGCCTTCCCACAGCTGCTCCATTGTACCTCGTGGGTTTCTGGCATATCACTCCTCAGAAATTATAATTATATACTCATTAACTGCTTACTGATTACTTACTGATCTTTGGTCTTCAATGAATAAGAATGATGGATGTCTGTCTGTGGTCAACTATATACCAGACTATAGCAGGCTAATATGGCCTGACCATCAAACAGTGAAAGTGTTTGCTGAATGAATGGAAGTCTTTAGTTCTTTGTGAGGAGTACAGAAAGACTGGGTCAGTCAGGAGGAGCTAGGTCACACTGCAGTATCAAACAGCCCCCATACCTCTGTGGCTTATGACAAAGGCTCATTTCTTCCATTGGACTAGGTTCTAATCCACATCAGTTTTCCCCCTGGGCCCTGACTGGGCCTGCTAATGCTAGAGGCTAAACAAAGATGGCCACACTTCCCAGCAGCTCTTTAAACTTCTGTATACTTTGCCTATGTCAGATTCTTACTGTTGTTATGACAAATAACCACAAATTTAGCAGCTTACAACAACACAGATGCATTCTCTCCCAGCTCTCGAGGTCAGAAGTCTGAAAGCCAAGGGGACTGCTGAGCTGCACTACTTCAGGGGAGGCCATGCCTGCCTGTGCGTGTCCTGCCAGCATTGTGACCCTCCCACCCCACCCTTCTCACGAGGGCCCCAGTAATTACACAGGGCCTACCTGGGTAATCCAGGAAGTTCTCTGCATCTCAAGGTCCTTAATTTAATTACTTCAACAAAATCCCTTTTGCTCTGAGAGATCACATATTCATGAGGTCTGTGGATTACTGCACGAATACCTTTGAGGGGACATTATTCCATCTACTGCATTGCCCTGTCACAGAGCCCAAGCCTGACACCAATAGGTTAGGGAAACATGGGGATAAAAGTAGGTAAGCCTACCACAGGGTTACCTGCAAATATTTGGTAACAATAATAAAATCTTCCACAGTAGGGGTAACCACCTGGAGAAAAGTGACTTTACTATTTGGCTCTAGGAAACATGTAGTTTTACCTTTTATAAAGCTTGAAAAGATGACATTCACTATTCTCAGGCTTATATCTAGCCATTTTTAGAATGAAATACCCTGTGTTCTGAATGCATGCTCTTGATAAAAGGTATGGGGGCCTGACTGCACCCCAGAGGGATGCCCTTGCATAAATCCATGTCTTTAAAGCAAAGACAGCAGTAATCCCCTGGACACTTCCTCAAAGGGGCTGAGAGGGAGTATGAAGTAGGGAGAGTGGCCAGAGCTAGTAGCCCGCAAAGCACCAGAGCCCTGCAGCCCCTCTGCAAACCCAGGTGCAGGACACGCTGTCACTGAGGGCTGCAAAGGCAGCTGACTAGAGAGCACTAACAGGGACCCACAGAGCTGGGCTGTTCCTGAGGAAGACCCCTCTGGAAGCTGTGTAGGATGCACAGAAAGCAGAACAGATCAGAGTTAGAAGGGCTGCTCAGAATACAACCACAGGAACCCACACTCAGCAACAGTGCAGAGACATTCAGGTGGCCAGTTAAGGGAAAGCATCACTCATTCACACGGAGATCTGGAAGAGATCAGTCTCATCTATAATCTCAGAGATGCTGGCAGTGCTTGGCTGGGAACTGGGGTATGGGCTGAGGGGACCTGTGGAGTGATGGGAATGTTCTGTGTCTTGCTGTGATGATGGCTTCAGGGCTGTGTATATTTGCCAATCTCATTTTTTATGCAAATCAAAATGGGAGCATTTTGGGGTTATAAGTTATTCCTCAGTAAAATGGACTTGAAAACAATTGTCAAGAGAACTCAGAGGCAGCCAGAGGAGGGGAAGAGGTACAGAGCTATGCTAAGTCTTTCCTCTGAACTGGCTAAGCCTGCACACCAAGGAGGGCCTGCGGGAGGAGGGGACAGCCTGGCTAAGGGAGGAGGGGATGGCGGCCTCTGCTGGGAGCATCTTATCCCTGAGAAGAGGTCTGTAGCCACCAGACAAATGCAAATGTGCAGCCCCATTTCAGAAATAGACTCCCTAGACACTCGGTTCCAGACAAATAAGTTAACTAACCAAGCCCCCAATGCCACCTCCCCCCATGTCAAGGAGCTCTCTCAAAGAACTTCAGTGGAAGGGAATTCAAACATCCCATCACGACAAGTTAATCAGACACTTGTAAGAACATAATATTTTATAGCGTATAAAAGCTCTGAGATAGGGTCCAATTTAGTCTGCAGTTGAATACAAGAAGCACAATGATCCTGAAATTAAATGACATCATCTGTCAAAACAGCAGCTTTCTAATTTAAATTATAGCACTGTGGAATTTTAAATGAAAAAGAGACATTTAATTAGGACAGTGTATTTAACCAGAGCATAAGTAGTGAGAAGTGGCTTGGTCTGGCTAACTCTACCAGAGCTCCCCTCCAGGCCCTGCATGGAGGGGCCTCACAGCCTGCAGGGTCTACTTGGCCTGGAAAGGGGCAGTTGGAGGCATAGCTCCCAAGATCCTCACTATTCCAGTAACACTAGACGTGTCACTGACTGTGCACCTGACTTCGTGGCACTCCATTAGCAGCTGTGGGTTCTAGTCTTCACGCAATTTCCTTCTCTGGAGGGGCCAAGGCACTACTCAGGGCTCAGACAGCAGAGGCAGGAGGGGTCTGGAGTCTAGGTCTGCGTGTCCCCAGCAGCCAGCTTTGCCTCTCTGTCTGGGTATAGTACTTGCAGCCTAGACCCAGAGAAACACTCCTCCTAGCGGACCCCGAGAACTAACTAAATATGGGCATGGCAAAAAAGCATTTAGGACAGTCCTTGGCTCCGAGTAGATGTCTGATAGTTGTTCCTTTACCACATTAACTACGATGTAACTTTTGAGCTTAGGGCCTTGCCAAACTGTGAAACTTCTGCTCACTGTTTTCAGGATCATCATGCTCCAAACGGCCCACACAAGTGCTGGACTATAGTTTCTGGTTACCATGATTTCCAATTATGATTCCCCTGGAATGTTTGCCTGGCAGCTCTTTGAACAAAATAGATATGATAGTAGATGGCAACATGACACTGTTGCACTTAGGGGGTATGATTCAGAGGTTGTCACCCAGGACCACCCATGGGCCACTCTAGATATAAATAAATACTTGTGAAATGACAAAAGACTCAATTCTTAGCAACAAATTCAATAAGTATATTGTGAGTCACATACAACTCACATGACATGCAGTGAAATAACTGATCCTAGCCCCACATGAGTCACATGTACATATAGAAAACAATAAAAAAAAATTCATTTTGTTTTTGAGGTTGTTATGCTATTTTTGTAATATAACACCTTGGCCCCAAGGGAAAAAAAATTTTTTTCCTAGCAAGGCAGTCATGTATGCAAACATGCGGATTAGAACAAACACAGTTTGAGATGGAAGCTCTGTGCACTGTGTTCTACAGAGCCAGCTTGGCTTACTAGGGTGATGGGCGCAAGTTCAGCACACACTGAATGAATGTATGAATGAACAAATGAATGTACGGGTGAAACAGAACCGTGCACACAGGAATACACAGCCAAGTATGTGAAGAGACAGAAGAAATGGGAATTTATGTTCAATGAGTTAGATACTGAAAGGAAAAAGTAAATTCCATCATGTATCATATTCTACAAAGCAACTGTCAGCTCAGCTCCTTCTAGTGGGGCATTCAGCACCTGGAGAGCAGTGCCATGGTTTACGCACGACCACCCCAGCAGTCAGGTGTGTATCTGGCACATAGTAGGTACTCAGTAAACATTCAATGAGCTAATAAATACAGTTTCCTTTGGCCTCCTTATTTAGAGAGTCATTTTAAGGATGCAGCCACGGGGGCTTTTTTGAAGCCACAGCTTTCACTCCAGCACTTCATGTTATCAGTGAACATTTGAAGGAGGTTGTGGTCTCGGCTGGGAAGGCGTGCCCTCCGCAGGAAGCACCTGCCACGTCAGGAAGTTTTGTTCTTATACAGCAACTAGGGAGAGCTGAAAACCATAACAGTAAAGAAAGTCTGGGGGTGGAGGGGGAAGAAACGAAAGAAAGAAAATCTAGGTTTACAGATCTTTGCTGCTCCACTAAGTTCTTGCCAAAAACGAGGCCCTAGAATATAAAAAAGCAAGGTGATTTTACTAGATTAACCGAAAGTCAGAAATTCTAAAGCCCAAACTGACCTTTATTATGAAAGCATAAGCAATACTATAACTTTTGCAGGGTAAATTAGACCAACAAATAGATAGCTTCTACTCGCCTTACTAAAATGATTTATTGTGAAGAGCTAAATTGGCTTTTCAGCAAAAAACAAAGACAGGACTGATGATGACATTTACAAATTTGGGATTTACAATTGAGTTAATTTGTTTTTATCAACACCAAAGGCAAGAAATGTTTATCTTACTTTCCTGTGGCTCTTTATTCGCTGCGTAATTCAGATCACAACAGTATAGCTCAAGATTATGCTTGATACTGAGACAGCCTAAGCATGGCCCTTCTTCTTCTTCTTTTTTTTTTTTGTGTGTGTGTGTGTTGGAACAGAAATATACAGAGAGTACCAAAGAAATGCATACACATTTTAAGAAAGAAAAAACTGTGTTAAAATTGTAATAATAGATATCAATAACAAAAGATGAATGCAAGTCATACTGAGCACTTGCTGAAGTCAGATGTGACTTGAGCATTACAATTTTAATAGTTTTTTCCTTCCTTAAAATGTCTATCCATTTTTGGTGCCCTCCCTATGTGAGTTTTCATGACCCCTACCATAGCACAGACACTAATGGGCTCTCCACAGGAGACAGCTAGGACTAGAAGGGCGGGGTTCTCATGTAGGAAACAATGAATAAGGGTTTATTTGAGGGATGCGGACAAAGGCTATAGTATACATTGTGTCCAGGTTTTCAAAGTCTGGGTGGAGCAAATTCGCTTTCTTTGAGAGAAGTGACAGAGGGAAAGGGCTCTAATTGAATACTGACGACTCCCTCACTGAAGAGCCCCCAGACTAGCCTGTGAGCCAGGGATGATCAGTGCTGCACTGAACAGGAGCAAACTGGGCCAAGGGGAGGCGGGGGTTACAGGAAGGGGGGTATGGCTGCCCAAGGGGCCAGGGTGATTTAGCCAGTAAATGGCAGAGCTTAGCTGTGGAGCCAAGTCTGTCCAGCTGCAAAGCCACTGCTTTTCTTCAGATCCATTCTGCCTCAGTTAAGGCCAGATGATAATGAATCAGTTCCACTAAAAGGTCTGCACACAGGGGGATAGGAAAGCTGATTCTTGCTGATTCTTTGCAAAAGCAGGCAACTGTGCTGTTACTTAAGCTCCCCATTAAGAGAGACTCCTCTTCTGAAGATTTCATTGCTCTACCACTGAGGTGGATTTTCATGGGGATTTTTATTTAGCCAAAGGCAAAATCCTCCTCTCTAAGCCTTAAGTCACCTCTAAAGCATATGCTAATTCCCTACTTACATCTGTTGCTTTAGCAACAACAAAAAACGGTGTCCACCTCCTTTCTTAACCAGTCAGTCCTGAGGTTACCAGTGAGGCGGGGCAAGGCAAGTATCCACCAGAGGGGAGGGTGTCAGAACCCAGGCAGGGCGAGGGGCAGTGCCCAGCGGGAGGCAAAACCCCCCGGACAGGATCTGGGAGCCTGAGTGAGGGTGCTCTGGACGGGAGGCAGAGGGCACACAGTTCCATGTGAAGAGCCCAGGTAGGAGAGGAGGGGCTCCCAGTGGAAGGGCGGACTGGATGGACATCTAACCAATGAGGGCACAGAGGCTATCTATTCACGGGGCAATAGCATGAGAGCAGAGACTGGGATGGGGAGGTGGTGCCCACGAAGGGCAGCGCAGCAGCAGAATCAGCTTTCATCCCTCTGTGTGCAGACAGATTACACAGAAGAGACTGAGCAAGCAGGTGGACACCTGAGGACAGGGAGAGCCAGGGTTTCCACGAGAGAAAGGGGAGTTAAAGATCCAGAGAGGCGAAATGAGAAGAGCGCCAATGCTGCTGTGCTGGAATGGGGGGCAGGGCTGAGAACTCACACTTCACAATTCATGGAGATGGACAGAGAAACAATATAGACGTAGATTTGTGTATGCGGGTGTGCACAGGCACACAGTTATAACCTGGCCACAGGTCTTCAGAGGGCCTGAAAGCAGTGACATCCCAATCAGCTAAGCCCACACTTAGAGCCCCAATCTTGGCTACTAAGGAATCAGAACTCCTGGAGAAATGACAGGAACAGGCCTGAAGCTTGACGAATCTTACACCAGGAGCACGGGGAAACTCAAAGAATGATGCACATATGTGGAAAAGACAAAAGCAGCTCAAAGGGGCTCCTGCTAGTCAAATATAAGACGTTGAATCTCAAACAGCTGTAATGGATTATAACCTACGTAAAATGAAACCGGGAGCTCACGGTATCATGAATTGATGCAAGGACTCTGAGTCTGAACTTTACAAGAGTACCTGCCTAGTAGAGGGCCTGGCAGAACCTTCCTTCCTCTGGTAATCACAGTGACATCGTCAGAACTGGGAAAGGTGAATGGTGCACTAGCTGATACAATGGGGTACGGTACCATTTCTATGATATTCCTGGCCAAATCGCAGACCCTGAGGGCATATCAAACCCAAACTGAAGGGCGCTATCCAGAGTAAATGAACTATCATCTTAAAAATCAAGGTCATGAAAATTGAAGAAAGCCCAAGCAACTGCCCCAGATCACAGGTGCAGCTTGACTAAAGGGATAGAAGTGGAAAGAAACAAAGGATTCTGAGTGGGTTGCCCGAGATCAAGACCACGAGGGAGCAGGGTCTCAGGACCAAAGGGTTGTTTCCTATTTTGATGGTCACACTGTGGTTTTGTGGGGAATGCCTTGTTTGTAAGATGTTCACAACAAAGTGTCTGAGGGCAGGGCACATCAGGTCGACAACTCAACTAACTGAAGGGCAAAGAGAGTTTCTGGACTAGGCTGGAAACTTCTATAAGTGTGTGATTGTTCCAAAAATGTTTTTAATTACATATAAAAATTACCAAGCATGATAAAAGTTCATCATAAAAAAATTTTTGAATGGAACAGAAAATTAAAGTAATGTGTTATTTTAATACATTAATTCCATGTTCAGACTTCCAGTCCTTTGTCTATGAATAGATTTTTTTAATAAGCTGAAATTATACTTTAAGGGTATTTTATAATGTACTTTTTAAACTTTCTCAGTGGTTACTATTCCACTGTAAAAGTGTCCAAGAATTCAATTAATTGATTCTCCATTATTACACATTTGATTGTTTGCAGTGTTCTTTGTTGTAGATAACACTGCAGGGCCTCTCTGCACACAAACTAATGTGTACATCAGCTTCCCCCTTAGGGTATATTAGTAGAAGTGAAATCATTGGGCAATAGGGTGTAGACTTTTTTAAAGGTTCTTGATATATAAAAGACTGCCAAGATTCCCTGCAGAAACATTATACTCAACAACACTACTTACACAAGCTGTATTTAGAGTATCTGCTAAAAAGCACTTTGGATTTTAACACAATCACCATCTGTCCAGCACTAGCTACTTATGAGGTTTGCTCAGAGACAGCTCATCTGCCTCGGCAACAACCCTTTGAGGAAGGAGTGAGATCAGCTGAGCCCATAACTACAAGTTGGGAGAGCCAGGCTGGAAGGCCAGTAAGGGGCTGAAGCTCTGGGGCAGACACACCTTTCCCCTAGATGACCTGCCTCCTCTAAATGCAGCACCGACTTTTCCTCCAGAGTTCAAACCCAAGACCTGTTCCTTCAGAACCTTGAGGGAGCAAAGTCTTAAGGTCTAGTCTCCCAGACTAATGTGCCCAGGTGGTCCTCTCCCTCCAAACACTCCAGGGGCTCACCCACACACATTCGGCAGCCTCTCACAGAGTCCACCAAAACTACCCTCTAACCTCACCTCCCACAAGAACGGGCCACCTGGTCTCTGCCCCACACTGAGTCAGCAGACTCAGAGGCCTGGGCCTCCCTAAGAAGAGTTCTCTCTCCTGGGCCCTGCTGGGCCTCCCCAGGAGGAATTCCCCCCATGGAATTCCAGCTTGCCTCTCCCAATCTCCCTTGCCACATCTCTACTGTCACCTTCCACACTATGCCAGGAGAGCTGCCTAGGAGAACAGAGATTTTCTCATCTCTGCACCCAGGGTGCTCTGCCCAGAGCCCAGAGGAGTCAGAGCCTCCCAAGTAATACACTTTGGAGTTTCTCTTTTTACGAAATGTTAATTCTCAAAAGAGGAAGAAGGCCATTTGAAAAGGGACTGAAGCCACAGAAGACTTCATTTCTGATCATAAAACCCAAGGATATTTTTATTTGCCAGAGGTGTTTTTGAAACAGTATAACTTTCTTACATGTTATTATATTTTCACCCAAACTTCAGTCCCAGTGGCTGCTGCCATCTTCCCTGTTTATGATGTGAGTCACTGAAAACTGAGATTATGGCTTTGCTGTTGCTACTGCAGCTTCACTCTACCAAGCCCACCACTGCAGAGCTTGACACAAAGACGGACAAACAGCAGTCTTCAGGCACACGGGGCGCTCTCCTGTCCTCTCCAATGCGCACTTACCAAGTAACCCCTGTGTGCTTGGAGCTGCAGGCGTAAAGATGAACAGAAAAGACCTCAGTCTCCAAGAACTGAGAAAGGTTGCAAGACAACGGCAGCTTACCAGTGAGGACAGAGGGGATGCACAGAGCCAGGGGCGGGGGGGGGGGGGGTGTGTCAGAATAACCTTCGGGGGCGGAAGAGTTGAAGCCGCACCGGGGCCCGCCGGTAGGGGTGGAAACCTAGGCCGGGGACACAGTGGCACCTGCTAAGGCGTGGCGGCAGGCGAGTGAGGGGCGGGGCCGGATCCGCCCGGGAGAGTACCAGGGACTGGGATGGGCCTGGGGCCGTGTCCAAGGTGCCAATGATGCGGGCCGACGGCGCGGGCCGCACTGTCTGTCTGTCCGTCTGTCCCGGAGAGAACTATAAAGCGCTGG
>CAUYON010132972.1:0-52149 GCA_963573935.1 Arctocebus calabarensis
ACTCTGGGAGGCTGAGGTGGGTGGATTGCCTGAGCCAGAGCGAGACCCCCCATCTCCATAAATAGAAATAAAACCAGCCAGACATTGTGGCAGGCATTTGTAGTCTTAGCAACTTGGGAGGCTGAAGAAAGAGGATCACTTGAGCCCAAGAGTTTGAGGTTGCTGTGAGCTATGATGCCACAGCATGCTACCAAGGGTGACAAAGTAAGACTCGATCTCAAAAAAAAATAGGCCATGTTTTGAGGAGAATTAGCAATGAGCAGGTACTGCAGTATCTCATGACCACAGAAAGACCTATCAGGGCCCAATGAGTATGTGAGTCTATGAGATCCAAGGTAATGCTAGGCAGACTATATCCATAATAAAACTTAAGCCAAGTGGCGCCTGTGGCTCAGTGAGTAAGGCGCCGGCCCCATATACCGAGAGTGGCGGGTTCGAACCTGGCCCCCAGCCAAACTGCAACAGAAAATAGCCGGGAGTTGTGGCAGGCGCCTGTAGTCCCAGCTACCTGGGAGGCTAAGGCAAGAGAATCGCCTAAGCCCAGAATTTGGAGGGTGCTGTGAGCTGTGGCGCTACAGCACTCTACCAAGAGCAATAAAGTGAGACACTCTCTAAAAGAAAAATAAGAAAAAAAAACTTAAGCCATTCTACGTTTTTAGATATACAAAGACTGCATACAGACAGGGTCATCACGCAACCTACTTCATGCATGCTTTTTTCAGCATAAACAACCAGCCATTCATCCCTCCCCCACACACACACCATTACCTGCTTGCCCCATGATGTCACTTTAACATGAATACACATTGCATTTTTTTCCTTGGATTTTGTGATGAAAAGTGATTAGATATTTTACAGTGCTAAAGATCCTGCCTCGATGCCCTCCCCCAAAGCTGAATATACATTTAAAAGGTCCGCACCTAAAGAAATGCTGCCACATTAATCAACTGGAAGCCTACTGCCCGAGCAGACTAAGTTCAGAGTGCCCAGAGTTCATTAAACTCTCGCTGCTGGTGACCCAGTGGGCGAGCCCTTAACAGTCAGCGCAGCTATCAGCATCTGTCCATGAAAGATCGCTGGGGAGGAGAAAGATCAAGTTACCATTAACCTGTGCCCCTGAAACCTGCTCCCCCCACCAACTAGGTAAAAGAATGCATTTCTTACTGAGAAATCTCTCTCGCAAATGCATGGCCTCTTCAAATTATATCCTCTTTGTAATCACCACTCCCTGAATTTAAACAAAATAATAATTCAAAATTTCTTGGTTATCAGCTAGGCAGGTAATTAATTCAGACGCTTAGTGTCTGTAGCAAAATAATACAGAAAGTGCGAGGTTTTCCAGAACTGGGAATGAGACATGCAACTCCGACGTCTGTGAACCTCCCACTGAGCCCCTCCAGAGTCTCCACTTACAGGTGAATTATTTATTATCTCGGTCACTCTGGACCCTTAGAGATTTCAGACAAAATGAATGAACCATCCAGTAACTCTCACTCCGTGGCATCAGGTAGACCGCACCGCGATGTACGTGTGCCCGACGGTTTCCACCAGCATCTCACATCAACAATAATGCACTGTTTGGGCACAAAGAACCAACCAATGGAATCAGACGCTGCTCTAACAAAGGAGAACTATAGAATTACCCGTGGACTATAGAATGTGAGAGAAGCTGCCGCTGTGACAAAGGGGGGACTGATTACAATGAGAATAGCAAGTTTCAGTCTATCTTTCCCCCAAAGCGGATGCGTATACATGCAGACCACATTATTTACTACTTATTATAAGGTTACAAAAAGGGCCTTGTTATTTATAAAACGGTTCAAGTAAAACACTTAAAAAAAAAAAAAAAAGAACAGCTGGAAGTGGAACAAGGTGTCTCCATCTGGGTCACCTATTCCCAAGGCTGGGGTCACATCAGCCAACTTAGCTCTGCTTAGAACTCATCCTCCCTGGGTTTCCCACCAGGATTCACATGTCCAGTAATAAAATTAAAGGATACAAAATAAACACATTACCGCTTAAGTGCCTACACACAGGGCATCTGTTGAGTTGATTCAATTCAAGAAGTATTTGTTGAACATCTGTTCTGATGAAGTCTCTACAGTAAGTCTTGGGGCGACAATGGTGACCCAGAGTTTGCTCCCACTCTTGCACAGCCCATGAACAAGTCAGCCAGTAGCACAACATGTGTGGTCCAGGGGATAGGACGCTGTGAAAGTGGCCCCTAGCCCAATCTACAGGAAAGGCCGAACTACAACATTCACTCCACACAAACTATTAAACCTACTTTCAGTGCCGCAGGTGGACACAAACAGATCTTTCTCTATAAGGATCCAGCGAATGTTTTAAAACAGGTCTAGAAACTCTCTGACACTCCTCCAGAGAAGAGGCAGGGCAGCCTATACAACCTCTCTTTGAATCTGACATTAGATTTCCACAGCTAGGTCAGAAAACCACCAGAGATTTAGAACTGGTTTTCTTGGGACACTTGCCCTGAAGCCCTGAGGTCACATACATCTGGTGTCACAAGCCACCTCTTGCCATATTTTCCACCACATAAGAAGACAATTCTAAAGATTCTATCCCATTCTTTGCCAAGACAAAAGAAATAGACTTCACCTTGGGGTCTGAAAACCACCACTGAATTTTAGCTTCTCGACAAAGGGATGGCCCTCATCCAGGTGATGGGCAGAACTCAGTGGATATGGGAGTGACTTTCTTCATGAGAGAAATGGAATATAATAATTCCTTTTCACTTCCCAATGGACCTTTGTATTCACGTCCCCCAAATCACATGCATTTAGCCTTAGTGGAGGCTTGTGGCACGTTGACAACATGCACTACATTTATGGTAGCATGGTAGCCCCACGGAAAACAGAAATGGGGCTACACGTACATAAGAAACTTAAAACTGTGTCAGGCTGGAAGACCAACCACAGGACCACAGCAGCAAATGTCTGCTTCCTTCTCCCTGCTTCCTATGAAACAGGAGGAACTGTTGCCCATCTCTACTTTTACAGCCCTGAAAATACTCAGAACCATCCCATCATAATCCCTAGCACCTTTGAGGAGGGATAAGAGTCACAAACAATGTACGAGAATGCTGGGGAAAGGGGTGGGTGTTAAAAAGTTAAAAGGCCTCTCAACTGATGATTCCAAATCCCTGCCCGTCTATCACAACTCCTCACCAAGTCAGCCTCACCAACACAACTATCACAACTCCTCACCTGTTAGTTTCACCAACACAAACTCTAAGCACAATAAGGTTCTCTCTCTCTAAAAGATGAAATACCTCACTTTGACAGCTAACGGAATTGCCCAAAGTCATGTTATGAATGTCCGTCCGCTCCTTACAGGAACAGTCTGCATTTGTCCTGAATTATCATTTTCTTTACCCTAATCTTAGACTGAAGTGCTTTTTTTCACTGAAGCAGCATAAGGTTAAAATAAATCATATCGAATGAGGAAACACTAAATAACCATTAGAGTAACAGATTAATACAACACTAGCTTATTTTTTTTTAAAGGTGGCTTGGCCAGGCTTGGTGGCTCACATGTGCAATCCCAGCACTTCGACAGGCTTCAAAGAAGGAAGATTGCTTGAGCACAGAAGTTCAAGAGCAACATAACAAGATTCCCTCTCTACAAAAAAAACTAGAAAAAAGCAGCCGGCATGGTGGTACATGCCTGTGATTTCAGCTACTCAGGGTGCTGACGCAGGAAGATCTCTGAGCCCAACAGTTGAAGGCTGCAGTGAGCTAGGACAGCACCACGGCACTCTAGCCCAGGCAACAGAGAGAGGGAGAGAGAGGGAAGGGAGGGAGAGAGGGAGAGAGGGGAAAGAGGGAGAGGGGGAGAGGAGAGGAGAGGAGAAAGAAAGGTGGCGCTTGTGGCTCAAAGGAGTAGGGCGCTGGTCCCATATGCTGGAGGTGGCAGGTTCAAACCCACCCCCAGCCAGAAACTGCAGAAAAAAGGAAAGAAAGAAAGAAGAAAAGAAGGACAGGAAAGGAAGAAACAAAGAAAAAGAAAAGATTGCTTAAGCAAGCAAAAAAAAACCCAGTAGCAGCCACCCTCACCCTACAGTAAGTACTGAAGTGTTCTTCTGGGTTGGGGAGGGAATTGAGAAGCTCTACTGACCTTAAAACAAGAAAGAAGCGTGTGGAAGGGCAAGCACAGAACAATTTATCAGCCACTTCTGCAGCAGTCGGTGTGTCCGCACCTATTGCGGATTCCGAGCCTCTCTATGGAATCACACAGTAAACACCCACTGTGGAATGAGCAGCTCTCGCCGAACTCACGGGTACAGAGGAAGCTGGAGAACACACCACCGGCCTGCCGGGGCGCTGGGTGAGTGGTCCCAGGAAACTAACTGGGAGATGAGAGGGACTCCTAGCTTTGTCTCAGAACGCAGTTGACTGAACCACATGCATTTTCTAAAGGGTAACTTTACGGCCAAGCACAGTGGCTCACACCTATCATCCAGCACTCTGGAGCTCAGGAGTTCAAGATCAGCCTGAGCAAAAGCAAGACCATGTCTCTAATAAAAAACAGAAAAAAATAGCCAGGCATGGTGGCAGTCTCCTGTAATCCCAGCAATTTGGGAGGATCAGTTGAACCCAAGAGTTTGAGGTTGCAGTGAGCTAGGGTGACATCATTGCATTACAGCCTAGGTAAGAGTGAGTTCTTATCTCAAAACTAAGGGGGGGAGGGTAACTTTACCTCACTCCAAGGCTATATATAATTTCTGGAAAGTGGCATATTACAGAAAATAAATTTGTGGCTTTTTTCCAGAGGACTTGAAAGTAAAGACAGTGTCACCAACAACTGCTTTCACAAGGCCTTGAAAGTGAATACTTGTTGAATGCCTGTAAGTACGAGGGGAGAACCAGTGACTCAGGAAGGAAGGAATAAGGGAAGGGGTATGTGGGGTGCTCGTCAGGGCTGGTCACAGAACCCCTTGGTCTAAGTCGGATATGGAAAAGTTTCTCCTTGCGTGCTCTGTAGGTCTACACTGACGGCCGCACATAACATTGTGGTGACTAAAAGCTGTCACCCTCCTAATTTTTCAAAGCTGTCACACTTTCCTTCCTGGAGATAACACCAACTCGTGATTCACGGAGCAGGCAAACATTTCCTGACCAGCCCCTTCACTGGGACCTCCAGGAAACGACCATGTCAGAGTCACAAGCTTAGCTGAGCGAGTTGACACTGTGGACCTCTCCAGGGGAGCCTCAGGTTCACCGGGCAAGGCTCGTTTAAGGATCACGTCACCTGTCACCCTGCCCTCCAGTGACACTGCGTAACTTCTCCCCAAGGCCAGGGCCGCTGGTCGAGATGTGAAGCATTATTGCAAAAGCCATTTATATAGCAACTTACTACACTGTTCCTTAATCTTACTGTAACTTCAAAAGGTACCATACTTGACGCTTAAAGATGCCATGCTGTTTTTACCTCATCTTCTGTTCAAAGCCAAATGTTTAGGAAAAAGACAATCTGTGGTCATATGCCTTGCCTGAAAAACACGTAATTTTATTTGTAAAAATAAGGCACTTGTAAGTTTTGTAATAATTTCACTGATAGAAAGCTGTCTTCATAAATGTTTTCATTTCTTTCCACTGACAAACGGTACAAGTGAGACAAAGGGGCGCCAGCCCACCGAGAGCTTCCTGTGACACGTGCATGGGCAGAGGTCAGAGATGAGGCTTTGAGCAACGCTGAGAAGCGCAAAGCTGACCGCCACAGAGCGGACAGTGCCGCCTTTCTGGAGGGTGAGAGAAACTCTGGACAGGAGGCTGCTCTGGGTTTCGATTCATCAATTAATTTTGTAGAAAGGAGCATGGGTGAGAGCTCCCAGAGGTCACAGAGTTCATTGTTCCGGCTTCCTTCCACCATGGGGAACAAATCAAACTGACCCAAGAAGAAATGAACGTGGGAGTCTATCAGGATCCACCAAGAGAGAGTCCAAAGCCCGGCGTGGAGTGCGTCTCAATCTCCAGCTGTGCTAACTGCAGCGGACAAGTGACCCGTTGTATAGTCAATGACGCTGAGATTCCAATTAACAGCAAGGTCCACGTGTGGGGCACCGTAAACGCAGGGCATGAAGATGCACGGGGCACGGCCATTCTGGAAGGGCAGAGGGCTAGAGGGGAGAACAGGCAGCAAGGACACTTGATAGATCATGTAAAGAAAAGGACAGACCAGGGTGGGAGCAAGCTGCCGCTACAGAGGAGGATGCCAGAAACGTAGAAAACCATCAAAAAATGAAACCAAATCTATGCAACCTATCCAAACAGGGATTGCCAGCAGCAGTAAGCACTCGGATCATCAAGCCAGACTCACAGAAGATACATTTTGGATCCAGCCTGCAAAGGAGAAGAGAACAAACCATAAAGGAAAGCATCACTTTCTGTAAGTGAACACACTTCAGACCCTAAAAAAGGATCTCTTTAAAGAGATAAAGGCAGATGCTGCAGCTGTTAAACAAGGGCAGGCAGGAGTCAGGAAAGCGCCTGCCAGGAGGGCCATGGAGCACGGGAGCAACCCGCTGACCCCAGTGGTGTCCACAGGAGGGCCAGCTGAGGTCAGGCAGACGTCAGGGCAGAGCTGGAAGGCCTCGCTGGCTGACCCAGCCTCAGAGAACGTGCCTGACTCGGATATAAGGAACAGAGAGGCCCTACGTGCTCGGGAGGAGGATGGCGTGGGGAAACAACAAAGAAACCAGGAAAACCCCACAGGAGACGGAAGCCTGGAGCCTGATGAAATGGCGTGAAGCGAGGGCCACAGAGAAGCAAACCAGGACACCTGGTTTGATGCTGGCAGCTGATCAAGTCCAGTCACTTGGGCTCGAGTCATTAGAACGTCGGTCCTCAGTCCCTGGGCCACAGATCAGTACTGGTCTGTAGCCTGTTACAAACCAGTCACACAGCAGGAGGGAAGCTTCATGTATTTACAGCCTGAGCTCACCTCCTCCGGTCAGATCAGCAGCAACACTAGACTCCCATCGGAGCATGATGTATGAGCGTTGAGTCCTACTGTAAAGTCCGAACACGAGGGGTCACGGTTGTGCACTCCTGAAGAGACTAATGCCTGATGGTCTGAGGTGGAGATGTAACAAGCTTGGCTCACCAGCCATCCCCCCACTTTCATCCACGGAAAAACTTTTTTTTTTTTTAAGACAGAATTTCACTATGTCACTAGGTAGAGTGCCATGGCATCACAGCTCACAGCAACCTCAAACTCTTGGGCTTACATGATTCTCTTGCCCTAGCCTCCCTAGTAGCTGGGACTACAGGCACCCGCCATAACGCCTGGCTATTTTTCTGTTGTACATGTCATTGTTTTTTAGCAGGCCTGGGCCAGATTCAAACCTGCCAGCCTCAGTGTATGTGGCCGGCACCCCAGCCACTGAGCTATAGGCATCAAGCCAGAAAAACTGTCTTCCATGAAACTGGTCCCTGGTGCCAAAAAGGTTGGGGACCATTGAAGACAACTTGTGAAGCAGAAGTCACACCAGCAATCAACACCAAATAAGCATTTGTTGTAAAATAGTTGATAACAATGGAAATTAACTGGGAAACACTAAAGTGTGTTTGCAAATAGAGCTCACTCATGAGAATGCTGGAGCACAGGGATCAGAGGACAGAGAGGAGGGAAGGGCAAGTTCCAGACCTTGGTTGTTGTCCCTGACTCTGGGTCACTGGACCTGCCTCTCTACAACTAATTTCCCTCCATTCAAAATGAGAATGATTATACCCACCTTCTAGGACTTCTATGAAAATAAAATGAGAAATTATCTTTAAATTCCCTGACACAAGACCTAGGACAAGTAACTAAATACATGTTAACTCTCCCCTCTGTCCTGGTTTCAGTAATCGCTACCACAGAATGCAGGCTTTCTTCCACTGTAAGCAGCACTAATAAAAACTCTGAATTATTTTTAACAAGCACAAGTCTAACAAGATGATTCAGGAAGACCAGGGCTAACCCTAAACATCCCTTACTAACAAATACTGTAAAACACTTTTTTAAAAAATATTTCTCAGAATGGTGTGGTGACTCAGGCCTGTAATACTAGCACCTGGGAGGCCAAAGTAGGAGGATCATTTGAGGCCAGGAGTTCAAGATCAGCCTGGGATACCATAGCAAGACCCTCATCTCTACAAAATTGTTTTAAAAATCAGCTGGGCATGGTGGCACATACCTGCAATACCAGTACTCAGGAAACTGAGGTGGCAAAATGGCTTGAGCCCCAGAGTTCAAGGTTACGGTGAGTTCTGTTCATGCCACTTTGCTCTAGCCTGGGTGACTCTTTAAAAAATAAAAAATATTTCTGTAGGAAATAAGCAGGTGGGTAAATTATAAGTTAAAGAGACCACATAAATTAAGAAACTTGAATAAATGGACTTGGAGATTGTGGGCTTTAATATCTATAGTAATGTTCTAAAAATAATTTCATAACATTCTAAAATCAATAGCAATTAATTAGGGCACTGAGTCCTTGTGAGATTCTGAACAGGCAAGTTATTATAGATCTTTTTCTGAGCTTAGCATAAGGCTAAACCCATAGGGTTGCTATTATTTAAAAAATAAAATTGCCATCACTAAAAAGGCTACTGTGCATGCTTTAAGAGTTTATAGAATAAACAACTCCCTATTCTTCGGGCCCAATGTACAATAAACTATGGAAATCATTGAGAAATTAGCATAAGCTATGATAAATTTATGACTAGTTAAATATAAATTTTATGTATATAAAACAAAAAGAACTAGGGGGAAAAGGCCTTTCAAACACTGAGCAGCAGAGATGTGATCAAGGGTTTTACCTACATTATATTTACTGTTATTTGCCTTTTTTTTTTTTTTCTTTTTTTTGTAGAGACAGAGTCTCACTTTATCACTCTCCGTTGAGTGCCCTGGCATCACACAGCTCACAGCAACCTCCAACTCCTGGGCTTAGGCGATTCTCTTGCCTCAGCCTCCCGAGTCACAGGGACTACAGCACCAGCCACAACACCCGGCTATTTTGTTGTTGTTGTTGTTGTTGCAGTTTGGCCGGGGCTAGGTTTGAACCTGCCACCCTTGGTATATGGGGCCAGCACCCTACACACTGAGCCACAGGCGCCTCCCTTCTGTTTTTTTCTGTTCCGGTGATTGTACACCCAGCAACTGAGCCTCAACTCTCTCAGTATGGAATGAGGAAGTCCTCACCAATTAGCATCAAATTATAAATCACTGGTATCTCCCTGAACAATCATGATCACAGAATTTCCTTCCATTGAAAGTATTTCAGACCTTTAATGTTAATTACTTCATACGGAATTAGAGCACATTCCCCACAGGTATCTTATTACCTATTGTTTCTTGAGAATGAATAACTGAAACTTCAATTAAAAAACTGCAGCTGGCCAGGGGGTGGGAGGAGGAACGTGATTGCCCATTCATCAGTTTTTAGCACAGGAAGGGTTCATAGCAGCAGTTCTGAACCATAGAGAACCACCGTTCTCTCAGCGAGTGGAGAACACAGGAACTCTATGAAAGGGCCACTGCTTTACGGGGATGCTGCCCAGGAACAGAACCAGAACTGAAGTGTCACGGCCCAGGATAAAGGCTCCACCCCAACCCCTCTAAAACTACACCAGGAAACTCCACCCCCTAAGCCTCAAGTTCCAAGCCAGTGACTTTTTTTATTTTTTTGAGACCTAATCTCACTCTGTTGCCTTGGGTGGAGTGCCATGGTGTCATAGCTCCCAACAACTTCAAACTCTTGAACTCAAGCCATCCTCTTGTCTCATCTCCTGAGTAGCTGGGACTACAGGTGCCCAGCTAGTTCTTCCTTTTTTTTTTTTTTTTTTTAAATAGAGACAGAGTCTCACTGCCCTCTTTAGAGTGCCATGGCCTCACACAGCTCACAGCAACCTCCAACTCCTGGGCTTAGGTGATTCTCCTGCCTCAGCCTCCCGAGTAGCTGGGACTACAGGCACCCACCACAACACCCGGCTATTTTTTTGCTGCAATTTGTCCGGGGCTGGGTTTGAACAAGCCACCCTCAGTACATGGGGCCAGCGCCCTACTCACTGAACCACAGGCGCCACCCCTAGTTCTTCCATTTTTTAGTACAGATGGAGTCTCATTCTTGCTCAGGCTGGTCTTGAACTCCTCAGCTCAGGTGATCCACCTGCCTCGGCCTCCCAGAGTGCTAAGATTATAGGTATGAGCCACCGTCCCTGGTGCCAAATGACTGTTAATAATGCCTTCACGCAAGATCCTAAATTTCTGATGGCAGTAAACCTTGTCCCCATCATACTCCTGTCTGTGGCATCTGCCCCAGGCTTGGCCTCACTCATTCTTCTTCTAAATACAGGTCAGGCATCTGAAGGAGCTAAGGAAATTCTGCCCCAAAATATGACTCCTTGGTATAAAGAATATTTCGAATTAAAGGCGATTCATGATCAGGAAGCAGTGAAGGAGGCCGTTCCTTGATCCACATAAAACCTGAGTAACCTGATTCAGAATAAGAAGGGGTTGCTGACTTCCTTATGACATCTGAACAGACCTGGCCCCATGGTCATTTGAAGCATGAGACCTGTCTCATAGGTTAATCTACAAATCCATCTGTTTCCACCCATCTGCACACATCCCCCAGCAACCACTTGCTGCATGTATACTTTCCACATTCTCCCTGCTCCCTTCCAAAGGCATCTGTAAAGGTCTCTGACCAGCACTGAGACTTTGGGTCATCGTTCTTGTGGTTCCCCTCGCGCACATGGTATTCGGAAATAAACCTTTCTGCACATGGTATTCGGAAATAAACCTTTCTCTTATTAATCTACAGTAATTGCGAGTTGGTCTTTCAGCAAACCTTAACCAAGTAGAAAAGGCAGGTTTCACCATGATCCCTTCACAATCCTAACATGAAAATCTGAAATGCTCCCAAATCTGAAGTTTTCTGAGCATGGACATTAACAGCACAGTGGATAATCTCATAGGTGACCATGTGTGATAGTCACAGACAAAACGCAGGCGTTTCTAATCACAGCACAGCCTCACGGGCAGACAGAAGCCTGCTGCAGTCTGTCACTGCCTCTGCTCGGAAGCCGAATCAGGTGCTCTGTGGATGCTGCGTCATCACACGCTACTTCCTCACCATTAAATGGTATGTCAGATTTTTTACTAATAAGTACTATGTGTGAGTAAGGGCAAGAAAATGATTCCTTCTTGGTAATCATATAAACTCAGAGTCAGGAAGGATGGTGACACGCAAACTCCACAGGCTGTCCTCATGGGTGGCTGACAGTCACTCTATTGCTTGCTGGCAATTCAACATACATAAACTTTATTTCATGCACAAAATCATTTAAAATATTGTATTCAATTACCCCAAGCTACATGTATAAGGTGTACGTGAAACACAAATGAACTCCAAGTCTAGACTTGGGTAGCATCCCCAAGATATCCTACTACATATAGCCAATTTTCCAAAATTTTCGAAATCCAAAACACTTCTGGTCTCAACTGTTTTGGATAAGGGATGCATAACCTATATTCTCTCCTTTGCTATTATTCTACACTAATTCTTTTTTTTGAGACAGAGTTTCACTATGTCAGCCTCAGGAAGAGTACGGAGTGCCGTGATGTCACAGCTCACAACCACCTTAAACTCTTGGGCCTAAGCAATTCTCTTGCCTCAGCCTCCCAAGCAGCTAGGACTACAGATGCCCGCCACAATGCCCAGCTACTTTTTGGTTGCAGTTGTCATTGTTGTTTAGCTGGCCTAGGCCAGGCTCCACCCCGCCAGCTTTGGTGTAAGTGGACGGTGCCCTACTCTCTGAGCTATGCTAATTCTTTGTCAAATCTTGTTCTCACCTCATTCAAAGTCTAGTATACGTTGGTAAGGAGAACATCAGGACAGCCATTGTGCCCCCAAGAAAAGCAGAATTAAAAAGACACAGATAAAGTTTTCTTGAAGAGTTCCTTTGGATTTTTTTTAATTCCAAAGTAAGGACACAAAAAGGCCAAAATTCCATTTACCCTTTTGTCTTTTACATCTGTAACAAAACTAGACTGCCTTAAAAATATTACTATGACAATCCGCATGGTTTGGAAAATGTTCTGTACTAAGTACACGAAGAATTTTACTTCGTACTTTGTCCAATGTGAACATTTAGTCCGACCAGTCTCCGCCGACTCCCTATCACTGGTCCCGTCCCACTATGAGAGCAACAAAAAGAACCAAAATCAATCACATTCCCAGGCTGGTGCCTCGTCCCCCCACCCCTTGGCTGCACCTACCCTCCTTATCCAGAGCTGCACTGAGACCCATGCACCCCTCGCCATCCTGCTAGCTCTGTCTCCCAAGTCCGTGCTGACGGCTCCATTTCCACCTCCACTGACAACCCTCTGGGGTTCTAACTCTATTTCAAAGAGCGCTGGGGTTAGCTCTGAAGATCAATCTCAGTTTGAAAACTAACAGCTTCTTAGTCCCATAAGAAGAACTTAATAAACACAGAAGAAAAAGGCCTATTGATAATAATGACTGGGAAAAACATTTCAAGCAAATTTATCATTACATTAACTAAAATTATTATTCTTAAACTTGGTTACAGATACTTCAAAGTCACATCACACTATTTTTAAAGGATTAACTTTAGAAGTCAATTAACTCTTTCCTACATGGAGAGAACCTCACAAACTGTCATCAGGAATTTCCTTTTGTTAGCTTTCTTGTATCCATATCAGCAAATCAACAATATTAGCTATTGATCAGGCAGGCCAGGAGCATGATTTAGGTAGGATATGGTATTACACTGGTGTCATCAACACACCATCTTGGTCGATCCGCCCGTGGGGAAGGCCCCGTTACCATAGTCTCGTTCCCATCTAGACTCACACTGCATTTTCCACCTATCAGCCTCAAAGAGATTTTTGTGGGGATTACTGATGTCTGAAAGATCTTTCATCTTTGGGATGAAAGGTACTAATGAGTATTTTGCTGGGCAGCACTCCCACTCCGCCCTATGGGAAGGTTCCAGCTCTTCTTCTGAGGGTGTCTACTGCAGGGAGGAAGAGGTTACGTTTGAAGTGGAAATCATAATAGACATTTAATTATGGGGGAGTATTGTAGTTTGCTGTTAAGCAGAAACCAGAGGCCCCTCAATTTTAATTTTTTTCCAGCTGCTAAGTTGGGTATGACCTTGAACTTCACTTTCTTGCTCTGTACAGGCAATCCCCAAGTTACAAACATCCAACTTATGTATGACTCATGCTTACAAACAGGGCCTATTATAGGTAATAGGTAAAAGGCCCTGTTCTCTGACATGGAGAGAACCCTACAATTACATACAGATTCAACTAAAGAACAAACCTACAGCACCTATCTTGTTCGTAACTAGACACTGCCTGTAAATCCAGGCTAAGCACACAGAGTCACTGTGAGAAGCAATGCTTACCATCAGAAGAAACTGAACTGTGGAGGAAAAGTTTGTGTAAATCACAGTTCTGGAAAGCAGGGCCTGGCTATGGACTCAGGCCTGTGCACAAGAGTACTTGTAAGTCATCGTGACATAAGGCACCAGGTAGGTACAACTAAAAACAGATCATTCCTTACAAAGTCCTTTAATCTCTAAACTTTTAACAACAGATTTTAGGCATGATAAACACCAATGTATAACTGGTATCTAAACATGAACTAATTTAGTTCTTTATAGCAAATACGAATTTCAATTGTTCTAACTATAGATTATAGGTCCTCCTGAGTAACATTTTTCATTTATCACAAAATCTAAAATAAGCATAACCTTCTGTGCAACTCCTGGAAGCCCAGGCTCCAGCGGACTCCCTGGCTCCCTCCCCACACACGCCCCCGCCCTGATTCTCAGCCTTCCTGAGCTCCTCTTTCCATCCCCTATTTGGAGGATGGAGGCTTGGTGCTGACCTCCATACTGTCAAATCTTTTACTATCTCTTCTCAGCCCCAGACCCACTTACCTGCCTACTGGATATGCCACTGCAGAACCAGCATGACTCAAACTAAAGTTATTACTTTCAACCTTACTCCGCCCTCAAAGAACCCAGCCCCTCCTTCTGTGTAGCTGAACTAGGATAATAGCACCTGCGTCTAGCACTCTGGCAGATAGGAACCCATCAATTATCCTAGGCTTTCTTCTCCTCGGCCCCACCACACACACTAGGTGTACATTAAATCCTAACTCGCTCTCCTTCGCTGCGCTGAGTTCCTTCAGATTCTCCAAGGCTGACTCCGGCACTGCTTCCATTGTTCCCCCACCAAGTTATCTTCCCCCTCCACACAGAGCCAGAGGAAAACTCTAAAACATCAATCTGATCCTGTTTGAAGCTTTCCAATATCATCCATCCTTCACAATGCAAAGGCCTACATTTTAGGGGATACAAAACTCTATTGACCCGTCCAGCTGTCGTCCTCCAGTCACCAAGGTTAAGTTCCTGGGATCCCACATCACACCATGCAGTACAAACGTCTCCGCGCCCGGCTAAAACACTCCCCTCTGCTTACATAGCTTAGCAAATTTCTCTTCATTCTCAAGAGCAACCTCAGTGGTTCTTCTAAAACATCTTCCTTAATATCACGTAACAGGGGTAATAAATTACTTTCAGATACATCACTGCACCTTGTCAAAGCCTCTATTCGAACACTTTCCGCACTATGCAGAAATTACTTGCTCCCTTGCCCATCTGCACAATGGGGCATAGCTGCGTTTGACAAGCCTTTGTCCAGCACTGAAGAACATGAGGCATAGTAACAACTATGGGCACTGTGAGTCTGCTGAATGAGGGACTCAGCAGACAAATGCAAGTCCTGCATGCAGTGGTTCTAGTGTTTATTAAATCCACTCCAAGATGCCACTTCCCCTCCTTCCTACCATTCATCAATCCGATGTTATTTTAAGTTTGGATGTTCTCCATGTTTTGAGAATACATGCCCCAAAGTTGTCTAGAAAGCCAATCCCTACCTATTTCTCTAATGCTTAAAGACACCTTTTAAAAATTATTTCTTACAGAGACCTTTCACACTGAGCCACTGGGCTTGGTCCCAGCAACATACTTAAATAAAGGAATTTTTTAGGAACTGAGGCTCCACTACGGCCTCAGGGTATTATCATAGTAACATAAATTTCCTTTTAAAAGACTGAGGCGGTCAATTTATAGAAAATGTTCTTAAGGTCCTTAGCCCTTACTTATTTACCTTTTCCCTGTTTAAGTCATCATAAAGAAATTCAGGAGAGAAATGCTTATCAAAAACATTTTTTAATGAACATTGACTACATGGTATAGGATTAAAAGAAAATAGCCCAAGTAAATCCAATTTCAACTTAAAAAAGAGATACCTCTCCAGATAGCACATTCCAAGGCCAAACAACACACAGTGTGGCAAAACTCGCGGTACAGTTAAAAAACAGCATGACAATTTATTTCTTCAATATCTCACCTGTTTCAATTTACTCAACTAATACATAGTAGGAAGCTACAGAGACTCAAATCTGATGACAAACCAAATCACCTGAATTGGTTTCAACTTTTCTAACATATTTCAGCAACTTTGCAAATATTACTGTAGCACTCGGTGACTCCTCTGTACCAAAATAACTATGTCCAAGAATCAAACTTTTTCAATGATTTTATAACATAATTCCTTCTTGACATCCATTTCTTATTTTCTGTTGGCACCTGCCTTCGAACAGATACAGATGGTTACATTTCACCAAGGTTACATGCAAATACAAGCTGCTTCATAAATCCTTGCCAACGGTTTCTCCAAAGGTGCACCATTTCCTTCCAGCGAATGAAGCTGCTTGAGTTTGAATCAAACAAAAAATTGGCATGGAGAAACTACTAGAAAGTTTACTCGTAGGCACCAGGGGCTATCAAGGATTATAAGATAGTAGGTGGCTTCTCCTCACTCAACACCACCTGAAGAGGGAGATGAGGCTAAAACAGAAAAGCCGCTGTTTAACAGTCAACAGAGCAGAGAAAGGGGTCTCTGTGGTAAAGGAGCTCTGAGGTCGGCTCCCCCTTCCTCATTCGGGGCTGCGGTGACCTCCTCACAAGGCTGAGTGTGTGCAGAACTCCCAGCCCAGAACTCCACGCTCCAGACTGCCAGTCACTCCCCCCAGACCCTTTTGAGACCCCTGACAACTGAACAAATCCCTCGGTCAACACTCAAGGGTGGGCAGAGAAAGACACCATCACCCCCCAGTTGGGCAAGTCTCCTCCAATCTCCCTGCCCCCCAGCCCACCCCGAGGCCTGCCCACGGTGCCCTGAGCATCTTCCCAGTACACCCACTATACTCCTCCCCTAGACTAATGCAACAGCCTCCCACCTCATCTCCTTAATCCACTTTAAAACCCTTTGAAGTCTTCCCAATGCTCTTGGATGAAGACCAAGGTCCTTAATATGCTCTATAAAGCACCTTCCAGAGCAGTGGTTGAGAACTTTTGCTAACAATGTAGGAAAGGGGGAGAATGTTAATTTTCCTATGATGTCCTGGAAGGTCTCTCCACGAGGTGGGTCATATAGCACCAAAAGAGCTTGAATTTTTATACTCTTGCCATGAGAAGAAGATTATATGCTTTCTAATTTAGGGAGAGAGACTTAACTGGGGCTTGTGTTCCCAGACATGACTTCTACTCAGATGCCAAGGGGTCATACGTGGACACTAGAAAGCAATTAGACTGATGTCCAAAATAACCAGAGACCCTGAAGCAAATGAGATGGAGGAGACAGTGGTGTAACCTTCTTCCTAACTCAAAGCTTTCTGCAAATTCTGTAGGGTCACCTGGATGACTACCAGAAAGTAACAGAACACTGACTGTGGCTTAGCCCAATCCCTTAAGGACCTCACCTATTTAAGATTCACTGATTAAACAGTGTGTTTACTACGCTCATGGACATCCCTTGGGTTGTGTGGAGATAAAAAGAAAAAACAGATACAGTTTTGGTCATATGAGGATGGTCTGATACGAGGTAAACCTAGATACAAATGAAAATGGTGGAGTGAGAAGCAGAATGTTATTTAAACGCAAACTCACTGCAACCACTTCTGTCTCCTGAGGAGGAAGCACAGTTCATACCATGGAGAGAGAAACTTCTGTGTTTCTCCTGTTCCCCTGGAGAGATTGACAAAGGACGGTGAATGGAAAAGTCAGAAATTTCAAAGGCCCCCACCCCCCCGAAAGGCCAGACCTATGAAGAGGGAACAGAGAGTCCTTTGTCTTCAGCTGTCACTAACGGGGAGGGGTGGCAGGCTGGACACCCCGGCCTCTGCAGCGACCTTCCCAGCAGGGATGGCCTGAGGTCTCTAAGAACTGAGGCTTGTAACTCACAATATTGTGATGTGACATTGCTGCCCATCACCTCTGTCCCCAACTCATGTTAAGTGTAACAGAAATACCAATGCCTGTATGTATAGCTGGGCAGAAAGGAAAAACAAAAATTAAAAACCAGGGGAAGCATTCCCTGATCCTCTAACAAGGTCAGCACAGAGCTGACGCCGGGACGACCGACAGGGCAAGTGCAGCTTGGGACGGGGACAGACAAGAGCTCAGGGAAGGGCCAATTGTGAGAGCACAAGTCTTCCCCTGGGAACTTGCCAGATTTCTTACAGGTGCTAGAGCTTTCCCAGGGGAAGGGACAGGGCACTCAAGTCCATTTTATTTAAATATCAAAGTAGACACGTGGGTTCCAATTCTAATAAAATGTGGTAACTTAAGTATAACCAACACATCACAGGAGTTCAATGAAGGGAGTGACCCCTCTGGGTGAAAAGGTTCTAAGAGAGACAGTCAGGCAAGGTTTGCCCCATATACCCCCGACCTCCCTCGAAGGGAGACAACTAAGATCCTCGGTGCCAGGAGAAAGCTCCCCAAGGCCACCTGGGGTCTTTCCCCACTAACTCTGGGGTCTCCTGCTGCTGTGCCTGTACCCTACCTGTACCCTGAAGACCCTCTGTAAGGCCTTTACGGATAACACTGCAAATGTAACAGGGTGGAAAATCAGAAATAGAAATATTTGCAAAGTACTGATCAGCACATCTTTGCTTGAGTGTAACAGTTTTAGGCCTGACGTTTTAGGTCTACTGTTAAAACCTGGGCCTGCTTCCCATTTCTTCAACCACAGTCTATTACAAAAGATGAAAACTAAAGGAAAAGCAGAGCCAAACAGGAAAGACGCGCCGGAGACACAAGGCAGAAGTTCCATAAATGCTGCAGTCCACCCCACAAAGGCCCCTCCGGGCGGGCCCTCTGGAAGTTCACAGGGCCACAAGGAACCTCCACCTGCAGGAGAAACTCTTCCCAGCCGTGACACTGCAGGCCCGCACGGCACAGATGTGATTCCTGCCCACGCCTTCACGGTCTCACGTAGAAACAACAAGAAAACATGATGTAAACAGACAAGGAAGAAACTGACAGATGCTCAAAATTAGAAATGGCCTCGTGAGGCTAAAAGTGGTGAGGGTGGAGGTTAGGGAGGAGAGTGAACTCTCCCACTCTCCCATTGGAGAGACCGCCCGGGACCGCTGATGGAGGGGCGGAGAGCTAGGGTTTCAACAGTTACCTGCCCTCCATTCTAAAGACCAGCACCGGGGCTTTCACATGTGCGACAAACACCTGGTCTCCAAATCACCCACACTGGGCCAGCCCAGGAGGGTTACTAGCAGTCACCAGGACACACACACACGTTCATTATGTGTATCCAAATATAAAATCATACTTTACATTACCAAAGGGAAGTGTTGCTTTTGTATTAGGAAGAAACAGGTTGGGTGCCTATGGCTCAACAGGCTAAGGCACCAGCCACGTACACCGGAGCTGGTGGGCTCGAATCCAGCCTGAGCCCGCCAAACAACAATGATTGGCTACAACCAAAACAATAAAAAAAAATAGCCGGGCATTGTGGCGGGCGCCTGTGGTCCCAGCTGCTTGGGAGGCAGAGGCAGGAGACTCACTTGAGCCCGGGAATTGGGAGGTTGCTGTGAGCTGTGATGCCACAGCACTCTATCCAGGGAGACAACTTGAGGCTCTGTCTCAAAAAAAAAAAAAAAGAAGAAGAAACAGTTATTTTTTTCATTTAAAAATGAAAAGATCACAGAGGGGTCAAAAGAAAGGAAATGAACAATTACTTCCATAGGCTGATTTTCAGCAGAATTTGCATTACTTAAATGAAAGAAATGATTTAAAGCTACATATACGTGAGCAAATTTAACTTTGCCAATACCCTACTCTGGAGAAGAGTAGAGGGGGAGGGCAGAGAAGAGAAGCGAGGAGAGCAGAAAGAAGGAATGAGGGAAGGAAGTGAGGCGATCAGGAGATGGGGAGATGAGAGGATGGTCTTCACTGCAGCAGGAGCTGGAGCCTGAATCAATGTGCAGCCTTAAAGAAAGCCCTGTTTCTTTTCAATATACCTGCACACGAGTTATTAATCAAACAGGCCTTGGAGTGTAATTAAGAAACTGAGTTTGAATGTTCAAACCCTGTCAAGTCTCCACCTGGAATCACTCAGAAGTATTCTGCTCCCATTGAGAAGGTCTCAGCCTCAGGAATAAAACCCCAGAGCAAGACCCCCCCTGCTGTGCCCGCCAGCTCTCACTCTTCCTTACTTCTGGGCCGAGCCAAAAGCTCTGGGGAGGTCAAATATTCTAATTCCAGCTCAGACTATATTCACAATTCACAATTAAGGCAGAAACAAACCAGATATACACCCTACACAGGGGTTTTAATTTTTAGCAGTGTTTATGAGGCGATGTGCTCTTTTTTTGAAGTTGTGTAATTTTCACGTCCTAGAGCTGGAAAAGCTAGACTGAAGGCCTCAGATTTCGTTCTTACATATAAAAATACTGTATTTACCTTATTTTATTCTAACACCAACGGCATCCACATCCCTACATTGGCAAAGCAAGTCTTTCTGGTTATTACCAAATGAGCAAAGACTGAAAGAAGCTGAAAAGGAATTTGCAGGTGAATTTGTAGGTTGTCAATAAAACCTTACAACCACCCGCCTGTTAACATGAGTCTACAGTCAGAGCTACTCAGGTTGAGGCAGAAGAATTACTTCAGCCCAAGAGTTTAAGTCTAGCTTGGGCAATACAGTAAGTACGCAAAGTGTACACGTACATAGATACACACACACTCTCATTAAAAAAAACTACAACCAAGATGCAGGGCTACTTTTAATCATTCATAACTATCGAGAGATTATTAATTTTTTTTATTGCAGTTTGGCCAGGGCTGGGTTCAAACCCACCACCCTTGGTATATGGGGCCAGCGCCCTACTCACTGAGCCATAGGCGCCGCCCAAGAGATTATTAATTTTCGAAGGTGTAAGGTATTTAGCTTTTTTGCATAAGGCATACACTGGTCTATCATGTGTCCTAAATTTCTCTGTGTTCTTCTACAGAATAATCACATGAGATTCCACATAAATATTCTGCTATCTTTATTCATCCATTCTTTCTACATAATTTCTCCTTTCTTCTATTTAGTCCTTTTAGCCAAGACTATTTTGAGCTTCACTATCTTAAGGCCACATATACAACGGTTTTTTATTCAGTTTTAACATACATACATGTGAATAATAAAGTACACAAATCTTAAACCATTGACTTGTTACAAACGTATATGCTCGTGTAACTGTCACCCACAGAAATACATTGCAGTAAACATAGACAGAAGTGTACACGTACATAGATACACACTCACTCTCCACCCTGGAGATTACACGCTAAGTGTACATGTACATAGATACACACATACTCTCTCCCTGGAGATTACACGCAAAGTGTACACGTACATAGATACACACACACTCTCCCCCCTTGAGATTACACACAAGCTGCGGTATAAACAAACAGGGAAGAAGTCTACCTCAGTGCGATCAACTGCTAAAAAGCTGTGTTTAGTTGATTGTGGAAAAAATAAAGTATTTAAGGTATCAGTTACAATTTCAGATCTTGTTACTGCATTTTTAAGTCTTGAATCACTGCCCCGTTTATTAAATCATGTTGCCTTGCCACTAAATCCAAACCAGTTATTTTCTTTAAAAAAGAAATTACAAGTCACATACTGGGAAAAAATATTTCCAAATCACGTATCTGTAAAAGGACTTGAATTGAAAATATATATAAAGAATTGCTAAATCGCAACAATTAAAAAACTTAGTTTTTCTTGGATTGGGGATAGATCTAAACAGATGCTTCATCAATGAAAATATACTGGTGGCAAAAAAAACACAAGAAAAGATGCTCAAGAACCTTATACATTAAGGAAATGTGAATTAAAACCACAAGGAGATATTACTAGATGCCTTTTAAAATGGCTACAATTTTTTTAAAAAGTGAAATACAATAAACTGGTAACACCGGAAGTGGGTGTGTATGTGGAACAGATGGGAATCCGAAACAATATGGCCACCGTGGAAAACACTTTAATATCTACTCAAGTGAATTAAAATTTATGCTTACAAAAAAACCTATACACAAATGTTTACAGCAGCTTTATTCATTATTGCCCCAAACTAGAAACAACTGAAATGTCCTTCAACAATCAAATGGTTGACAGTGATTGTAAACTATAATAGAATAGTATTCAGCAATAAAAAGGAACAATCTATTGATTCACTCAATATCTTGTACACATCATAAATGAATTTTGTTAAGTAAAGAAGCTAGACCAAAAAGGTTACATACTTTTTAAGGTTTACGTACTTCCACTTATATGATATTCTGAAAAAGGCAAAATTCATTCTTGGAACAAAATTAGTGATTCCCAGGGAATGGAGGGTCCACACAAAGTAATTTTTAGGATGATGGAACCATCATACAGTACTATGGTCGTAGACGTATGACTTTCTGCATTTGTTAATAACCCATAGAACTATACATCACAAAGGGTGAACCAAACTATTACGCAAACCTTTAAAAAGTAAAGCAAGCAGCAAGATGTGGTGGCACATGCCCGTGATCCTCAAACTCTAAGAGGCCAAAGGAAGGAGGATCACGTGACTCGGGAGCTTGAAACCAGCCTGAGCAAAAGCAAGACCCTGCCTCTACCAAAAACAGAAAAAGAATTAGCTGGGCACAATAGTGCCCCCTGTAGTCCAAACTACTCAGGAGGCTGAGGCAGGACGCTCACTTGAGCCCATGAGTCTGAGGATGCAGTGAACTACAATGACAGGGCCAAAAGAGTGAGGCTCTGTGTATGTGTGTTTATATGTATATTATGTATATATATGTGTGTGTGTCTGTGTACATGTATATATATAATACAGAAACATACCAGGGAATCTTAGAGAAGTCAAGGCCTCTCAGGATGGAGTGCAAACTGTAAGGAAAGAATGTAACTATACTCAGAATATAAAACATATCTTCACTACATGGGGGGAAAGGAGCTGATCTAAATATGATAACTTTCTAGTCACTATTCTGACTAGATACTGCAGCTAACAACAAAACACAGAAACTGTCCTAGTGAGGGTAGATTTATTGCTGGCAGAGGTACAAGTGGAGATTCTGAAACTGCTTTACAGTGGTAGGATTGGACAAATTTTTAAACAAATTGTAGATAATGGGAGTCAAGATTATAAATTTAAAAGGGGGGTAGAAGGTTAAAAATATATAGATGTGAGTAGATTTGAAAATTTATGTATGACTCATGTTTATTTTGATTAAGAGACAAATACAAGTAGTCCTCAGGCTATATACAGGACAGTTTCTGTAGATTTGTCCTGAAGTTGAACTTGCATGTAGTTGGAACAGGTACATTCACCTATTGCCTGTAATAGTTCCTTCCGTTAGTGCAAGTTGTGTATACGTCAGATGTTTGTGATTCAGAGACTGCCTGTATACAGATATATATGTGTACACATGGATTGGTATATAGAGAAATGTTTCCTAGCTCTGTTTACTGAGAGGGCCTAGAAGAAGCCGTAAACACTCCAGTAATAATGAGCACGCTTAGCACCCAGATCTTGGTATCTAAATACCATTCCTGAATAAAAGGAACCCGAGCTCCTGGGAGAAACAATTGATTCCAGGGCTAGAGTACAGAAACAATGAAGATAAACCAGACACCTACGGTGCCAAATGAGAACAGAGTAGCTGACTCAAAAGGCTTTTCGCTCACAATGCAGGCATCTGATAGTAATAACAGTATTGCGTTATATTTCAAAGAATAAATGGCTCCATAATGGCATAAACAAATAACTAAATAAACAAATGGGAAAGAAGAAACTCTTCATAGCAAAATAATTGCATTTATTAAATGTAAAAGAATGACAAAAAAAGAAAGTGATCATTGGAACAACACAATCACGATTGCAACAGGATGAATGAATAATAAAAGCTGTAGGCAGCCGGGGAAACTTTTAGAAGAAACAAGTATTTCCAAAACAAGTATCTCTCAAAATTTGCTAGACATAATGTTAGTTTTCGGACATGACCAGAAATTATTTGACACTCCTCCCTCCAGAAGACAGAGATAAATATTCTCCCATTGAGTGTAGCTGAACTTGGCAATTTGTTTCTAGCAAATAGAGTGTAAAGTAACTTGACTGTGAATAAAGCTGGCTGAGACCACACTAGCCGAGTGATCAGGGTTAATATCACCAGCAATAAGTCACATTAAAATCATGTGCCTCTACTTGCATGCAAGGAGAAGGGCATTACCACCTTCATAACATTCTGCCCAAAACCCAGAAATTTAATCGAATATGATGAAACATCAGACAGAGAGACGTTCTACAAAATTCCTGATCACTCCTCAACAAAAATGTCAAAGTCCTGCAAGATGAAGAAAAGCCAAGGCACGGTCACAGGGGAATATTATGGAAACAGCGAGACTATATGCAACATAGAATCAGGATCTTGGAACAGAAAACAGACATTAGTGGAAAAGCTGGGAGAAGTCCAAATAGTCTGCAGTTGAGATAATATTATTGTATCAGTGTTGATTTCAAGTTGATGCCCAGAACACCTCTCTCTGTGTTGCACAGCTAACGCCTAAAAATCTTTCAAAACAGAGGGGAGATGCCTTCTCTTCCAGGTAGCCTTCCACGATCACCCTCTCCAGGTTATGTTAGATACCATATTTCTGTGCTTCCATCATAACACGTATCACTCAGTATTGTTTTTTTTCCTGAACAGTACCTAAGGGGGCTTCTAAAATAAAATGTATCCCATTCTAATATGATTATGTATGTTTCTCCCATTCTAATTTGAGATCCTTGAGGAAGACAGTATAGTGGTTGATTATCATTACACTGATACAATATAGTGGTTAATTATGATTACACTGGGATGTGGAGACCAGCAGATCTGAGTTCAAATCCCAGCTCCATAACTTCCCATGTGATCTTGGGTAAGTCACTTAAATCTTTCAGAGCCTCAATTTCATTCATTGGGAAAAAAGACATGAGGCAAGTGTTGTTTAAAGATTTAATGACATGATATACATGTAATCAGCTCAGTGCTTGCATATAGTATGTTTTAAAAAAATGGTAGAGATTGCTACCCATATTTTTTTTTAACTTTTCTTGAGACAGAGTCTCAAGATGTCACCCCGGGTAAAGTGCCGTGGTGTCATGGGTCATAGCAAGCTCCACCTCAGGCTCAAGATCCTCTTGCCTTAGTTTTCCTATTTTTGTAGAGACAGGGGTCTCGCTTTTGCTCAGGCTAGTCTTGAACTTGTGAGCTCAAGCAATCCACCATCTTGGCCTCCCAGAGTGTTAGGATTACAGGCGTGAGCCACCACGCCCAGTCCCCTTACTTTTATTAATATGTCAACGGCTCTTTTACTTCAGTTCTTTGCACAGCATCTGACAGGTGGCATGGACTCAGCAAATGTTTGCTAAATGAATTCATTACTACCTAACATCTACTCCACATTTTCACAGCCTCTGTCCTCAAGGATTTTACAGGTTAGCCCTGCTTCTCTAGTTACATGTTAAAATCACCTGAGGAAGGGTGGCCTGTCCCCAGAGGCGAAGGCCTCCTGGGACAGTGACCCCATTGGAGCCCAAATTAGACTGAGAATGCCCGGGGCATATTCTCATCTCTCCAGCTTGTGTCATCACCCCTCGAGAGCCCCAGGTTTGCCTTACAGTGGAGTTACAGGCAAAAACTTGCATAGACAAAAGGGACATACTGAAGTCTAATAGACATTTGAAAAGAGGCTCAATCTCAAGCATCAGAGAAATGTAAATTAAAGCTACATTGAAACAGCACTATAGAACCACCAAAATAAGTGAAATCAAAATAGTGAAAGCACAAATGCTAGTGAGGATGCGGAACCGTAGAACCTTCATAGACTGACCAATCGCACCCTGGTTCTGATGATTGTAAATCGTCAGGCTTACTTTCTGTTTCTCAGTTGTTAACTTTTCCAACTCTGACAATTCTCCATTTATTATTAAGATCTTAACATTACTTTCATGGACTTAGTGAAAACTTTCATTATTTGTATAGTTTTCAATTTCACTTTTGCATTCAGAGTACAATATTATGAAGTTAAACAAGCAAGACCTGTGAAAATCATTAAAGTGCTCACTTTCTCTTAAATAAAGTGGATGGAATATGCTTTTCCTCTCTTTTCCTCTCTTCCTCCTTTCCTGCATAACAATTCAGGAAGAGCCCATGGCTTCACGGGTTCCTCCTGAGTAATAAGTCTTAACTAAAATTTTAAACTAACATGTGTAATCCAGATAATAATCTAAACTTGGAACATGATTTACAGTTAATCTTCTGGACTTGTTAGACACAGCCTCCTGCTATCTCCTAATGAGGGGCAGATGGTTATGTTCCTTCTTTCTTTCCTTTTGTGGTATTTCTACACAGCACTTCATATCACTTCTATTATTAACAAGAGTTTCTGCTGTTTCCAATCAAGGCTAAGGCTAATGAAGTTCAGAGAAATGTGGCAAGAGGCTAAAAGAGGCAAAAATTTCTCAATGATTGGCTCCTAGGAGAAGATGGTTTCAACCTCTCTGGTCCCAGGAAAAGCTTAAATCAGACACTTTTTCTATATTTGGGGGATTCCTTTGTTATATTTCTCCAAGTGCATGGCACCAATCATCGATATCCTTTGGTTAACTACTTAGTATTTCCCCCTCAGCTTCTGCATTTCCGTATAATTATATGTCTTCACTTTAGGGCAGAAGTCTTCATGCTAACCTCCGCTCTGCTGACCCCAGCTCTTTTAGCCAGACTCTTACCCTTTATCCTTCTTTCGAAAGTGAGTCAGACCTCAGTTCATTGTGTCCTCTGTTGTGAGAAGCACATTTCCAGGTGTCCTTGTTGAAAACCCCAGGTGAGGCTCATGCATACTTTTTTTTTTTTTTTACCTGTACTCATTCGTCTGGATCAGGAGAATCCCAGAGAATCCCATGCTGTCTCCAAAGAAATTATCTCCCTCAAATTATTACAAATTTTCTACAATTTTATTTTTTTACAATCTTGATAACATCTGAGAATATCTGATTATTTGTAATGATATACAGGGTACTTTAAATTACTCAAGCAAAATGAAGGCAAGCTGAGAAGTTCAGGACCATGGGCCCAGATTCTGGTAAAGGTTTTTGTGCTACATGGCAGCGTCATAGAGAAGTGGACACATGAAAAGAGGGAAATCCTGCAGGGCATGGATTTCTAGAACACATTCCAAAATACAAAACTAAGCAGAAGGGCTTCTGACTGAGCATATGCCTACTGTAATACTGGGGGAGGAGTGGTGGAAAGAAAATTGAGTTTGTAGTAAGACTTGGTCTCAAAAAAAAAAATATTTTTTAAAGGTTCAGCACCTATAGCTCAGCAGCTAAAGCGCCAGCCACATACACTGGAGCTGGTTGGTTCAAACCTAGCCCGGGTCTTCCAAACAACAATGACAACTACAACCAAAACAAAATAGCCGGGTGTGGGGTGGGCGCCTGTAGTCCCAGGTACTTGGGAGTCTGAGGCAAGAGAATCCCTTAAGCCCAAGGGTTGTAGCTTGCTGTGAGCTGTGAGGCCCCAGCACTTTACAGAGGGCCACATAGTGATACTCTGTCTCAAAATAAATAAATAAATAAAAAGTTTAAGGAAATTGAGCTTGGAAACAGGCCAATGTGATTTAAAGGTTTGGTCTGCTATTTATCAGATATGGCATATTAGTAAATTACTCTTGGTCTTGGTTTCCTAATTTGTAAAAATGGGGAAATAATGCAATTGTCAGAATTAAACAAAGAGACATGTACTACAATGAGTCCTGGTGGATAAATGTGCTTGATCAATACCATGCTGTCAAAATTCCTAAGTAGCGTGTGAGCTGTCACTCACGTTCCCAGCACAGCAATGTTCCTTAACTCCACTGCCTGTTCTCTCTCAGAGCCCACCTCCTGTACCACTAAGATGAACGTTTTCATAAAAACTAACTATGCAGAGTTTAAAATACAATTATAGAAATATACAAAATTTACCTTTTCTCTCCACTCAGAGATAACTGTTGTTGACAATTTACTGCTCCTCATTGCAGACTAATGGAGTAATATGAAATATATGACATGTTTATACCTATCTACTTACACATTTGTAAAATAACCTACATTTTTGTTATGAAATGCACAGACGTACAATTCCTGGGTCAATTATGTGTCAGTTGATAGCTGTTAACACACTGTCCCAAGTTATAACAATATACAGCACAATAATGTACATTTTTTCACACTTTAAAAATGTAAACATTAATATAAAAAATACCAACTGGATGGGAGAAAAGTTCTGACAGACATTTTTCATTTATTAGTGAGATTATTTTCCATACAATAATGTTCAATTGTTGTGTAACTTTGTCTCCAATGAAAAGAAAACTGATTTGTAAACTTAAAACTGTCTATATGTTTGCTATCTCTTTGAAGTTATAATATGTAGCAAATACCTTTTTTTTAAAAGGCAGTGAACTGTTTTCAGAAGCTTGTGGAATGAGACTTTTTATAAAGAAGGGAAAACAAAATTAAGAGAGCACCCAGTTCTCACCATGGTGTATCAAAATACATAATAATGAAAGTAAGTTTGAGTCATCCAAAACATGTAAATTTACTCTTTATAAATAACAAAGAAATAAAATTGTGTATTACATTTTAGAAACATTTTCACTTAAATAATTAGTACTTGTTACCTGATAAGTTAATACTCAAATAAGTTAATACTCAATAGTCTTGAAATTTCACTTACAACTTACATGGATGCTTTATTCCTGGGATGACAGGTAAGCATCGTCTACCTTTTCTGTTTTTCCATCATTATAAGATAAACACAGCTTCACAACAATTCAATATGACATTTGGTATATTCCCAGATGATATTTGCAGTCCTCAATTTCCATCTGTTTCCACACTAGTATAAATGAGAATATAGTACAAACTCCATGTTATTTATTCTTAACTCTAATTTTACATAATATTTCTTTTTAGTTAAGTAAAAATTTACTAATTTTTGTACAAAAACAGACTGATTTTTACCACTGTGATAAAATCATTGTCTACACAAATGCCCAGGGTATAGTGTAAATACAAGACATATTTGTTGAATATGTGTTAAAGCAAAGAGAAGGGTTGAGTTTTAGGAGAAAGATCATGCTAAAATGAAATTACTACTATTTCAAGTCAAAAAATATTTAGTCACTAATCAAATATTTGATAAAATATTTTGCACATTTTTGCAAGTACAATTAATTACATTATAGATATGAAAAGATGTATAACATGATCTAGTCATCTAGTGAGAGAGGTCTGAGGCTAAGCCTTAAAACATTTATGTTTTAATCTTATGGCTCCTCAATAATTACTTGACATTGAAACAACCCCTTCACTTCTCTTAGGATCATTTTGTTCAGTGGTAGAATGGTGATAATAATAACTTCCTATGCAGCACAGGGAGTCGCTGTAAAGATGAGATAATAGATGTAGAAGTGCTTTCAAACATGAGGCCTATAAAAATGTGGGATACAATATAGATGTTTCAGAAGAAAGGAAAATCAGAACAGGCTCACAAAAGCAGCACTGAGAAATCTGCCTGCAGCACTTTCAACTCTGAATAGCGTTAGATAAGGAAAGATAACCTAAATAAATTCCAAAAGAACAAGGTTTCCTTACGAGAAGCAGCAATTTAAAATAGATAACCTCTATGAGTCTGTCTCATATTTTGGAGAAAACATGAAAAGCCCACAGTATATCTAAATAAGAATAGGAGAAAGGGTGTGAGTTTGAGATCATGAGTATTTTTTCTTTTAATTTCAGTTCTATATCTCTGAAATCAATGCACATTTAAGTGATATAGGAGGTGACTACGTTAGGGCTGTGATCTAGAAAAATTAGATTTCTTAATCTCCCAAGGCTTCACTTTTCACACCAGCATAAAGAAAGTTATATATATATTATCTATAGAGACTTTTAGAATTAAAGATGAAGACATATATATATGGAGGTGTGCATATATGTGAAAACTCTGCAAATATGCACGATATAAACATTGAGATAAAGAAATTCAGAAACTTCCCAAGTTATTAATTCAGTAATATTGCTGAGTTTTTAAAGTTGCCAAGAACTGAGCTAGATCGTAAAGATCCAAAATAAACAACCAAATTTCTTGGTGCTCAATGGGAAGAGATATTTATACAAATAAGAGTATGTACGTGGATTTGTGAATGAGATCTGGAATAAGCCCTAATGCCTGCCTCTTACCAATTAGGCCCAAAACCTTCAAGTTGAGCACTCTTTATTAGCTAAAATGATTTCAGGTTACTTTTCAGTTTATGGAAAAATAAAGATTTAGGAGGCTCTTCCAGAACTTTGGTGAGAAGGGGTGTGCATGTTGTTCTACTAGAGATGGAGTGGAGCTGCTGGCATTGCCCAAAATCTTAAGTTAATCCCTAAAGTCTTCAATATGTTTCTAAACATCTATCAAATTTCATTGTAAGTACATACATACTAGTTTAATTTTATTTTCACTCTGGTACTGGAGCCACATAAATCAAAATAAACATAACTGTAATTTAAACTAAAGGCACTTAATGTTTAAATTTCCCATTCAAAATAGTCCCAAGTTAACAAATTTTTTTCTGTACTGATTCCTTTAGTTTACCAAGATATAGTAATTTTATTATTTCATGAAATCAATTCTTCACTTTTAAAAATATTGTTCCTTTTTTATCTTATGTACTTATTTATTTTCCTGAGACAGAGTCTCACTTTGTTCACTTGGGTAGAGTGCTATGGCATCTTAGCTCATAGCAACCTCAATCTCTTGCCCTCAAATTATCCTCTTGCCTCCGCCTTCCAAGCAGCTATGACTACAGGCACCTGCAACAATGCCTATTAGGTTTTAGAGATGGGGATCTGACTTGCTCAGGCTGGTCTCGAACTCGTCATCTCAGTCAATCCACCCACCTCTGCCTCCCAAAGTGCTAGGATTACAGGCATGAGACACCACTCTCAGCCTTTATTTATTTATTTATTGGTCGCCCTGGGTAGAGTGCTGTGGAGTCATCATGGCTCACAGCAACCTCAAATTCTCGTGCCTCAAGTCATCCTCTTTTGCCTCAGCCTCCCAAGTAGCTGGGACTACCGGTCCCTGACACCATGCCTTCTTGTTTTTCTAATTTTAGTAGAGACTGGCTCTCACTCTTTCTCAGGCTGGATTTGAACTCCTCAGCTGAAGCCTCCCAGAGTGCTAGGGATTTCATGCATAAGCCACCTCACCCAGCCTTTTACTTTTTATAAATAACTAACAACTTTTAAAAGTTTTACTTTAGTCTTCTACCTAGTAAAATCTCCACTCTGCATGTGTTTTCTCTTTGTAATTATTGATGCTCTGATTGAACAATGTTGGTATTTTATAATTTTGAAATATTTTAGTTAACAAATGTAAACTTAAATTTGAATCAATTTATTTGTATCTTGATGTTCTTATAGGAATAGCTAATAGAGTATCATAGATTTTTTTTTTTGCATTCAATATAATTTCAAGTGAGTGTAGATTATCAACACAATGATTGTACTAAATGGAATTGGTTCTAACTGTGGAAACATAATTACTTAATTTCTTTTCTCCAAGGAACTGGGAAAGCATCAAACTTACTTGTCTTTCTTAGTTTCCTTTTCTCTCTCTTTCTCTCTCTCTCTTCCTTTCTTTCTTTCTATCTTTTGTCTGTTGTCCTATATGAACTTCTCCACTAGGGTTTCAATAGTCATTTATAATAGCATACAAACTTCCAAATGTATCAGAATGCCAGAAAATATACTCTGAAGAATTTTCCAAATAATATCCAATGAAATTAGTAAAAGAAAATGCTGAAAAAAATGAAAATGTAGTGAGAAGTATACAAAAATTAAAATTAAGTGAAAAGAATGACCCAATGAACTAAATCTCTCCATGAATTATTTCCTAAATCTAGAATTCCATGAGTTTGTATTGATAGTCTCACAGAGTAGGCTACAAGCTACAAAACCAGCTAAGATGGGGACATAACAAAAAACCCCCATGTAAGGGTGAGGCTATCACAGTCATACCCTCAGTGTGATGGTGAACAGGAAGTTCTTGCAAAGAAAGCAAGAGCAAGGAAGTTTGCTCAGCATTGGCCCTAAGTGGGGGAAACAAATCACAAACGCAAATTCTGCCCTAAGAATTCGCTGTAATTAGAATTCAGTCCTCTAATATGTTTGGGAAATGTGATGACAGAAATTTGGTTTTAAATTTGGATTTGTTTGGATTTATTTCTAGGTTTTAACAGAAGCAGAAGCAAGCACAAATTCTTTTGGAGGAATGTAATTTTAACTCAAGAAAAACAATTTCCCTTAGAAAAAATTTTTAAGGTAAAATAATCAGCTTACATTTAAAATTCACAAAACACATGAGGAAAAAAGGAAACATGCATAAGATCTAAGGAGATTAACTGGTAGCAGATTCATATACTTAAAGACTTTAGGTATTAAATTATCAGCAAACAAATATAATATAAATATGGCTAATATGAAAAAAGACAAGCTCAAAATTACAAGCAAGGAATAAAAGTTCATAAAGAGCCTCCAATCATTTGAAAAACAGCAAAATACAATTTTTTTAATGGATGATATAACTAAAATGTAAAACTAATAGAACATTTTAAAGAGCAGAACATTTACTGGTGAAGGGAAAATTACTAAGTTAAAAAATAGACTAAAGAATTTATGTCAAAGAAACATTCAAACAAAACAATAAATGGGAAATTTAATAGACATGTTAAGGTAGTTGAAGATACTAGTACTCAAAACTTCAGAAAAAGAATATGAGACAAAAGGAGATGAGGCAGTGATCAGAGATGACAGCTGAGACTTCTAGAGGTGTATGGAGAGCACTAAACTTGGGACTTCAGATCTCAAACATTATAAATGAAAATAAATTCCATATCTAAATATCACAGTGAAATTGCAGAACATTAAAGACAAAAGAAGATATCAAATGTAGCCAGAGATAAAAGATCTAACATAAAGGAAAGCATTAAAACTGGCACTGAGTTTTCAACAGCAACAATGAAAGATAAAACATGAAATGTGCCCAGTCACTTCTTAATCACCAGGCCAGGATCAGCTCTTTACATTGCAGGAGAGAGCCCAATGATACTGTTTGGATTTTCTTAAAACGTTAAATGTATAACTATTCTATAACCCAAGAATTTCCCATCTATATGTCTATCCAAAAGATTAAAATATATATTCACAAAAATGACTTTCATACAAATATTCATCACAGTTATACATAAAAGCCCAGTACTTCCAGGTGATCAGACACAATAGCAGCTTTATAGCTTTCTACCCCTTCAGTATTGTCCTAACCAGTAGGAGTCAGAACAGAAATTTAAATTCTACACAAAACTACACCTTCAACATTAGATAAAGATGGTCCTGAAACATCAAAATAACTGTAAGTAAAAAAAAAAAATTCTTGTAGGCTATATTAGTCCTAATTAGTCCTTTATTTGCATTGCTATAAAGAAAATACCTGAGGCTTGGTAATTTATAAAGAAAATATGTTTATTTGACTCTACAAAGAAACAGAGGATTCTGCAGGCTGTACAAGAAGCAAGATATCAGCATCTGCTTCCGGTGAGGGCTTCTGGGTACTTCCAAACATGGTGGAAGGAGAAGGGGGGGAAGGTAACATGGTAGGGGTAGGAGGGGGAGGAAGTCGTAACTGGCTCTTTTCAGCAAGTTCTCATAGGAACTAATAAAGAACTGAGAACTCACTCAATACCTTGGGGAGGTCACCAAGTCCTCCAGGACGGACCCAAACACCTCCTACCAGGCCCCATTCAACACTGGGGATCAATTTTCAGCATGAGATTTGGAAGGGCCAAACATCTGAGCCATATCACACATCTCCTCTGCTCCTGCTCCAACCCCTGCCCTATTTCTCTGTTGCTTTGAGGAAACAAAGGCAGACCAAGAAAAACCTCAGGGAAGAAAAAAGAGGGAAACTAGTGAAATCTAAGAGTGATCAAAACAATGGCCAGAAAGATTATGTCCACCCTAAATCTAAAAATACTAAGCTGGTGTTCAAGTAGATCCAGAGCATAGACTACAGGGGAATTTCAAAGTGTCTGTGATTTAAAAGGACAGGCTCAATTTGAAAGGGCACTCTTCAAACTACATAGCTTCTGGGGAAGAAAATAGGACAAAAAAGTAAGAAAAACAATTGTATGTTGAAGGAGAAAATACAAAAGAATTGAGAAACTTAGGACCATGGCAAAAGTGAGCCTTAAATCAGAGGACTCAACTCCTGCCCTACCACACGGAAACAAACCCAGGGAGACTTCAATCTTTTCTCTATTAATGAGCAATATGACATGGTTAACACTGAGCTAGGGATTCTGGGAAACACCTCAATATCGTAAAAGTAAACAAAAGGAAGCTCAACAAGATCATATTAAGCTATTGCAAAAAATCAGGGAACAAAATGTCACACAGATCAATAGCTGAGTGAACCATCCCCTTTTGCAAAACAGCCATGAATCAGAAAAAAACTAAATCAACATTTGAGGATTTGCAGAAACAATGTGAATTAGATTTGCTGAGTTTTATAAGGCAATAAAAATCCAACCAAATCATAAGCTAATCAACTTTTTCTCTTTGAGTCCTTTCTTTGTTGTAACAATGATAGTCATAACATTATTGTATCAGTGTTGCTCATGTTATTATTCTTAAAGACCTTAAAAAATAAATGCTCTATCCAGAAATTTTAGTATCTCACTTTCCAGGCATATCACTGTTTTTTCTTTTTTCTTTCTTTCTTTTTTTTTTTTTTGGTAGAGACAGAGTCTCACTTTATCACCCTCAGTAGAGAGCCGTGGCATCACACAGCTCACCTCAACCTCCAATGCTTGGGCTTAGGTGATTCTCTTACCTCAGCTTCCCAAGTAGCTGGGAGCCCACAACGCCCAGCTCATATCACTGTTTTTTCTTGGCAGCTGTGAATTCCCTTATGGGAAAAAAAGTTTTCTCATTATTCTCTATTTTTATAACTGGAATTTTGAACTGGAAAACAACAAAAAGACTAAGAATATTCTTCCATTTCTTTCCTTGTCAAAAGTATTCAATTTACCAAAGTTTAAAACACTGGGTATTTTGTTGTTGTTTTTCATAAGTGGCTGGGTCACCATAATTACATATGTGTTCATGCGTACACACACACATACACCACAACCACTAGCCCAAAATTGAAACCTCTGTCTCCAATATATCTTTCCCCGTTCCTATATTCCCTAAGAGTTTTATTAAAAGTCACATTGTAATCACATAATAATCAGTCTCTATTTTAAGAATTCAATCTCTATTATCATCTACTTAAGACAAATTAGCTACTATATAATAAATGGGAATTAAAATTTAAGATTTAGGTGTTTTAAATGTCTATTAGTGTTAAATAAATGTAAGTTCCTTGTGAGACTAACACTATGTGTAGAAAGGTATGATTTATGCATTAAAAAGTTGTTTTTATATCCAAAAATATAGATTGAATCAGTCTGAAGTTCTCATCTTAAAAGACAGTCTTGAATTTATCAGCAGCATAATAGATTTTTTTGCATTTTTTGTTTAAGTAGATTAAAGGGTACAGGTGATTTTTTGCTATGTGGAGGACTACACAGCGGAGAAGTCTAGGTTTTTAATATACCTGTCACCTGAAATAGCATACACTGTACCCAAAAGGTGATTTTTTTATTCTATATTGTTGTGCCCAACTCGTGGGATCCCCCCTCAATAAATCACCCAATGACCAAGTCCGACACAAAAGCAAGAGGTAGTTTATTATCTAGCTCGGGCTAGGGCTCCCTGCAGGAGAGCAGAGAAGCCCCAACAGCAGAGGGGGAAGTAGTTTTAAGGGTACAGAAAGGAGCAAAGGGAAGGGGTGTTGGGTGAACTGCTGAGGAGAGCTGATAGGGACTTAGGGGACTGGACAATGTCTGTTCAGGGGTAATTAGCCTGGGAAAGAATTTACTACTACTGGGGCCGAGGGCAGATGCCGTTATCACTCGGGAGTAACATACTGGAGCCAGGGGTGGGGGAGGAAGCAGGTTGCCTATCACCTTTAGTATGCAGCTGCAAATTGACCTTTGGTATGCAGCTGCAAATTGAAGGCTGTGGGACAAATTAGAATTAGTGAAAGGCGGAGGCACAAAATGAGTTAGTTTTAACAAAATGGAGTCAGCTTGGTTCTTTCAATACTATTGCTCAGCCTCCCACTCTGAGTCTTGGTATCCACTGAGTTGCTCTGTGTGACCACATGTGCTCAGTGAGAATGCACAGTACTTAATTTTGGTGTTGTTCCTGGATTACTTTACTTAGAATAATGGCCTCCAGTTCTACCTGTTTTTTTTGTTTGTTTTATTAAATTCTTCACTTTAAAATTCAATTTGGTTTCTGTCCCCAAATTAACTTCTCTTCCCGATTTCTCTATTTTCAGTTAATGGATCTATTCTTTCATTTATTCAGTATCCAGATAGTCCCCAGGTTATGAACAAAATAGGTTCCATATGTCTGTTCATAAGTTGAGCTTGTATGTAACTTGGAACAGGTACACCTGCCTATTGATTGCAACTTAGATGCTCACCTTAACATAGGATTTATTTTTACCTTTCTGTGCACAGAAATACTTGAACATTTTCAAATACAACTTTAGATAATCTTGGATGAAGTAGAAGAAGATGGGCTGTTGGAGAGGATGGAACTGGTATCAGAGAGTTGAGGTCTTATTCTGCTGCTGGAGTCAGTTTCTTAAAGTAGGGCATCAAGGAAGGTTTGTACAGAGCTTTTCTTTTTCTCATTATAAATGGCCCAGCAGTATCTCCTGTGTTAGGTAACTTTCCAGGGTACTTTGGTGAGCCTCCCTTTATCAGGATCTTGATACTTTGCCATTCCTGCTTCAATGAGACAAAAAGCATCAGCCAACTCTTTTGTAGAAAACATATTCAGTTCTGAGTTTCCAGGTCACTATTTTCTTCCTAAATGCTGTCATCTTCTGCTCTAGGCCCACAGGCCTTCACTGGTTAGTTCTTTGCCATGGGAGTCAAGCAACTCTGTGATGTCATTTTCACTGACATCCAATTGCAGTTATTACCAATAGCAGTCATAGCTTCCCTGGTCTCAGCAATTCATCATCTATAAACCCAGAAATTCCTGTGTGAATTGGGGCACAATTTAGAGTTCCAAACTCCTCTCATAATAACTTTTCCACTTGATCCCAAACATCACAAATATTTTTGAAGGCATCATAAATATCACAATTCTTCCAGAACTTTCTTAAGGTCATCACATCATTTGGGGCAAGCATGACAGCTTGTGAGAAGGTCCTCCATAAATAATAGGCCTTAAAAGAGGCTGTGAGCCCCTGATCCATTGTCTGAAGGAGTGATGTGGTGTTAGGGCTTAGAAATGCCCCATTTACATTGGGAATGAATGTCACCTAAAGTGTTTGGAAGTCCAGGGGTATTGTCAAGAACAATGAGAATTTTGAAAGGAATTCCTTTGCTGAAGCAATAATGTTCATTAGCAAGGACAAAATAGTTCACAAACCAGTCTTGAAAGATTTCAACGTTCCCCCAGCCCTTTTCATTTGCCCTCCAAACAGCAGAAAGAGATGCCTCAGTGACATTGTGTTGTGTTCTCAGGTTGAGGGGGCAATGTGCCAGCAAAGGCTTGAACTTGAAGCCCCGAGATGCATCAGACCAATGGAGCAAAGTCAGTCTTTCTTTGTCCTGGTGCACTGTTTTCCTCTTTCAAAATGTAGGTCCTCTCAGGCATTTTTTTTCAAAACAAGACAGTTTTGTCTGCATTAAAAATTTGGTTTTTCTTTACAAATAACCTCCCTTGTCAATAATATCTTCTAATGTCTTGGGAAAATCACTTGCAGACCTATACTGACACTCATTACTTCACTTTGAAATTTAATATTATGTAAATTTGTCCTTTCTTTAAAGAGATTGAACCAACCCCTACTTGTAAAAAATTCTTCACCTGAATCTCCTTCACTTGCTATAGGAGCAGCTCTTAAATAATTGAAAAGGCTTCAAGCCTTTGCTTGCACTACAGGAAGACTGATAGGCCTATTATGCTGACTTTGGTCTTCTATCCAAATTATCAACAGCTTTTGCATCTTGATAATTAAACCATGCACTGCTTGGTAATAATCATAATCATTGCATTCATTGGGATATGGCTTTTCACACACTCCATTATTGTGCCTTTATTTTTTAAAATTTTGGGCATTGTTGTCTGTAAGTCAATGCCCTCCCAGTGGATAATAGAGGTTCACCTCTCTCAGATCGCTTTACTATTTCTACTTTATTTTCCATGGTGATGTTTTCTTTTTCTTTACCATAGCACCAGCACTTGCTTCAGACTTGTGTTTCAAAGGCATCGTTGCAGGGTGAAGACAAAAATGTTATAATTTTAAAAACATGACATGACAGTGTACAGGGTTACAAGTGTAAAAAGAGCCAACTCTGTGTGCTGCGCAGTACCAAGAACCAGACTCAGAAGAAAAAAGTCCCTTGTCCCTATGAGCACGGTAATGGGAACACCATGTGGAACGCATCGGCCACAGCTCCATGGCTGGGGACCCCTTGCCACATGGTACTACAGTAGCCTCCATTCACATGGGTGAGTTGTACCTAAGTTGACTCCGTGGCTGGGGACCTCCTGCTGTACAGCACCCTGACAGCCTCCATTCACAGGGGTGAGTTGTACCTAAATCGAATGTTTGTGACTTGGCGACTTACTGTATCAGTCGGTTGGGCTTCTGTGAAAAAGCTTATACACAACAGAAATATATTTCTCAGAGTTCTGAAGTCTGGAAGTCAGAGATCAGGTTCTTGAAAGGTGAGATTCTTATTAGGGGCCTCTTCTGGGTGACCAACTGCTGATTTCTCCCTGTAGCACCACCTAGGAGAAAGGTCCCCTTTTACACAGACAAGGAAATTAAACCCATTCATGAGAACTCCATCTTCATGACCAAGTTACCTGCTGAAAGACCCACCTTTTGATGTCATCACATTAGAATTAGAATGTCAAACAATAAATTAAGGGGCAGACATATTCATTCTACCACACTCAGATTAAAAAAGTCAGAACAATTGTTGACTCATTCATTTTTCCCCCTTTCCCTGTCTTTAATCAGTCACTGAGACTGTCACTTGATTTTCAAACTTCTCTTATTTGATTCTTCCCTTTTAATCACCAACACTATTCTAATCTTTGCTTAATGAACCTAATTCATTTCCCTATTTTCTTTTTTCTTTCTTTCTTTATTTTTTTTTTATTAAATCATAGCTGTGTGCATTAATGCAATCATGGGGTACAATGTGCTGGTTTTATATAAAATTTGAAATATTTTCACCGAATTGGTTAACATAGCCTTCACAGCATTTTCTTAGTTATTGTGTTAAGACATTTATATTTTGCATTTAGTAAGTTTCACCTGTACCCTTCTAAGATGCACCCACATTTCCCTATTTTCAGTCTGTTTCTCCTCCAAAAGATCAAACATATTGCCACAAGATCAGGACCAATGTGACCAAGAGGCTACTTTCATCATTCCAGACTTCCTGCCCAAATCATCAATTCCTGCCCCCCTTGTGTATATGACATAGTTGAATGCCTAAAACTGGAATTTAAGACCATTATCGTCTAATTCCAACCTGACACTCTTAGCTACAACTCTTATGTAAATCTTTCTCTGACTAGACCTGGATATTCAAACCAATTTACTACAACATGTTTTATTTTTTTATTTTAATGTCTTGTAAAGAGACTACATCAGTTAGAATAACTTCCGTTTCTAGCAACTGAGTAACCCAATACAAAATAGCTTCAGTTCTCCACTATCTCACATAAAAGGAATTCTAGAAGTACTTTTTCTTTTTAGGTATTGTTTCTCAATAGCTTTATGAATCAGTGTCGTAGATTTTTCCCAACTTTCTGCTGAACCGTGTTTAGTATTTTAACCAAACTTTCATGGAATAGAATTCTTTCAAGCACTTGTCTCTAATTCAATCACTTGGTAGAAAAATGGGGTTACTTTTAATATTTTAAACAAATCAAGATTCACTCACTGTAACTACACAGGGGCACTGAGAAGATAAATGAAGTGTCAGTTAACAAGAAGATATTTTTGTTGTTGTTGTTGCAGTTTGGCCGAGGCCAGGCTCGAACCCTCCCCCCTCAGTATATGGGGCTGATGCCCTACTCACTGAGCCACAGACACTGCCCAAGAAGGTGTTCTTAAAATGGCTATTAGGCTAATATTACCTTGCCACTACCAGTCTCCCTCCCCGCCTCAGAATTCCTGACTCAATAACATATTTATTGATCAATATTTATAAAAACTAAATTGGTTTTAGCTATTACAACAGCAGATTAGCTGGAAGAGATAATGCATTGGCTAGCTGCACAACAGAGTGAGCATATCAGATTAAACTGTCATGCCCAATTACCAACAAAATAAACACACACATATTCATACACACATATTCACACACACAACCAACCAACCAAACCATTAGAGATGGGAAAAATTTGGCCATATTTACAAGAATGTGCCACATTTAGGACTCTGCTTGCATTAGAGCCTTGGTTGGTCTGAGTTTAAAGGAGGAACCTGGATTTATAGGTGCGATCGGGAGCAGACAAGATCCTAGGGGAAAAACCAAAAAGATGTATAAGAACAGTCCAGCCTCCCTTACAACTCCAGGACATTGCTGCTTCCTTCACAAATGCATCTGAAGGCATTTTCTTCCAAGATATCTTGTTCTGTTAAGGCCAACCCTCTTACTTGTCATCTTCACATTTATTCTTTCATTCTCAAGATTGGGTCTTAAGAAACACTTCGTATTTCCCATACAATTCTTTAACTCAGCCAGACTTGTCAAGATGGGATCTTGTCAACATCTCTAGGTAGGTCTTGGGAGTCACCATCTTTCTATCACCTTCCTTATTATTCTTTCTGAGAATGTGTTGTATCATGTAAGTAAAATGAGTTTGTAAACAACACAAAGAACATTTACGTGAATGTAGCTTTTTTAGTAATTAAAAGTAAAGAATTGAATGGAAAAAAAATCATAAAAACTCCTAAGTAAATGATGCATTGAAACTTCCACAGGAAATGTTCACATTAAAATAGAGCTATAAACATCTGCGAGAATGAACTTTCACTGCTTTTGTTCTTTCTCCAACTCTACCACTTTCATTTTTTGCTCTTTTTAATTTTTTTCTGGGAAAATAATGCATGTACCCAAAGCCTTAAATAGAATTCTTGGGAAAAGCAAAATACTTCTACTCCACATTCTAGCGATGGTAAGACTGCCCACTGCTTTGAATTTTTTCTACACACTTATCATTATCATGTGAGAATAGAATGTCCATCTGCTCCATCTCTAGTCCAGTAAAACTGTAATGAATTGTTTGTAGAAAAAATAAGTGTAAGAAAAAGGCCCAAATATATGGTTTCCACTGCTCCATGCTTCAGATATCTTTGTGTACAAATGAATACCATTCACATTAATTTCCCACATTTCTGCAGTATTGTCATTCATTTGACTTTTAGGCTGACTTCTTTTTTCTATATTTTACTATTTTCTTCTCCAATTTTTTCTAATTTCCTTATCTATTTACTTCTTTCCACAAATCAGCCTGATCTTTGGATATTACATTCTCCAGTAAGAGAAACTAGAATTGAGGTGTATTTCTCTGGGCCAAAAACTTCAGTGGGTTGCCGAAGCCGACAGATGTCATTTTCACCAAAAATTCATCCTCAGCACCGACTGCCTCGTGGTGGAAAGCAGCACTCTCTGCCTTTTTGTATTGCATTTCATCAAGAGCTGTCCCAGAGCAAAGTTGCCCGGCTCCCAAAGATTTGTAGCCCTTGTAAACCACAGTCAAAGCCATTTCCCAAGAACCTGCAAATGTCAGAGACGGCTGGGTCACCACGATCTCTGCTGTCACCAACATGCTGTGGTGAGAACTAACACTCCCCTCTGATGTAGAGGTCTCGACCTTGGGTTTGCTTTGTCTGCCAGGCTCCTTTTACAGGGATCCCTTTCTCAAGGCCCACGCTGTTTCCTTCAGTACTATTTTCTTTGACATGTCTCTAGTATGTCTGATATTTTATCTTTTTCAAGACCATAATTGTAAACACCAAGGAAGTGTAACCTTGGCTTCTTAGAGCCATGGTTCAAATCCAGCTCAATCTGTGACCCTGGGTATCATTTACTATTCTGCAGCTTCAGGTTTGGTATCTGCATAATACAGAGTAATGCTTTCATCACAGAGTAGTTTTAATAGTTTATAAGGCTTCTAATACAGTCTCTGGCACATTGCAGGTACGAAATAATTGCTATTTTTTTTATCCTGGAAGATTACCAAATGACGATGAATATTGGTGATGCAAGAGCATGAAAGAGAAAAACAGGGCTGTATGTGCCCCTTCTAGCCAAATTCTTCTGTGTTATGCATCTGCTGGGTGAGACACCTGTGAATGCAGTCACAATAATACAATGGCATAAAGTAAAAATTGGTTTCAATATTGAATTAAGAGTTTTAATTCTATTGGAAGATTGCATAATAGTCACTATCATGTTGAGTGTATATAAATGTAGACATATTTTAGGAAGTCTACCTAGCAGGTACAATGAACTCGATCTGGCATGTTTATAACCTTGCCTCAAGCATTGCAAAAGTGATCCATGTAAGCAAAAACATTTGTACCCTTGTAATATTTTAAAATTTAAAAAGGCTGTAATATTGGACAAAGTTTTAAACATGATTAAAAATTATATTTAATGTTTGAATTGTCTGTTTTATATCTTTAAAAAATAATATTGAATTAGCAGAGACCCACTGAAATTAAAAACATATTAACAACTCAGCAAAACCTTCCCCATTCCTTCCAAACACGTATATGGCACACTTCTTCAAGGCACGTTAGTTATATTTGAAGAGAGCATAGCAATATTGTAAGAGCTGCTTTTTAAATTATTAATATTTTTGTTGTGTTCTTGATTATGATTGGGAAACCTGCACGAATTTGGGGAAAAGTAACTGTTTTATCTGTGCTCTCTTATTTGAACTCCATATGACACCTCTGATTTATTTGTACCCTTTGAATAGGGATTTTTGTGTGTGCTTTTTTTTTTTACCTTGTCTATCATGAAGTCTTAAGACAATGATATGAATTTTAGAAGTTGACAGAAAGTGTGAGAGAAAGAGAGTTTCCAAGAAAAACAGACAGGTCGTGGTGTTGCCTGAAGAGTCTTGCATAGATGGAACAATTATGTTTCAGACACACTGAAGGTGTGAGGAAAGCTCAGGAGAACTGGTGAAGCAGAGGCGCTCATCTGTCAACTCTTCATCAGGAGAAGCCTTGGTTTTCTAAAATGTGTACGTTTGGCAGCGATTTTCTGGCCAGTCCCCAAAATGAAAAAGGAAATAATCAATGAACTCGAGTGAATGCTTGATCCTGTTGTCTAGAGATCCTTATCAAAAAATGATTTTCCAATTTTTGATGTAAGTATTGTAAATCTGATTATATATCATGGCTATTAGTTATGAACTCAGGAACAGGAATTGCACTGCTGTGACCATTCAATCTGAGTAGCACTTCATTCTCAACACTGAACAATATTATTTCTAGAGAATTTAATCAACTGCTACAAAACACAAACTGTGTGTGTTTGTGTTTGACTTTACCATGCACTATTTGTTATACTTTGGAAACAGAAGTTTAAGAGTGTTTTTAAATGTTAACTTTTCATTTCCTATCAAAGTATTTTAACAGGATTCAGTAAAATATTAGTATCTCAGAAACATGAAAGTAAACTTTCATCCTATTTTCCCAGTTAATAAGGCTGTATAGAAATATATATTTCCCACAATACATTTGTGGAAACATAGTTATACAGCACTGCATTTTAAAATGCACTCAACTGATTTCTCCATGGGGCTTGCTTGTCAAAGCACTTTGTTATCCTACCCACTATAGTACAGCATATCAGACAACTTTGCCTTGCATCATCAATTAGAAAAATAAAATAATAACCGAAATAGTTTGCCTTCCAAATACTTAGCTGCCCCGATGCTGAAAGCCAATGATGTGTAGAAAAGACAAACCCTCATAACTCCTTGCCTGATAAATGAGTAGGGAGAGTTTGACAGATCAGAACGAGATGAAGCAGCCTCAAACATTTGGCACAATGTGCGTCTGGCATACAGAGACTGCCTGTCAAATGCCTATGACTCCATACAGCAGCGAGGGACCCTATGGAGCAGCAGATGGGCCATTAAGGTAGTATTAATGTAGATGCCATCAGTTTTCAGTTCTGACTGGGACATACTCTTTAGAACTATGAGCAGCTGCTGCCATTTATTGTGACAGCTTCCTGCTAACTTTTGCCAACTGGCACAATCTGACTCTTTGTACCTGAGCTATTAAATGTGTGACTTCCACCATGTTATTCCTCCAGAGAATGCTTTTAATAATCCTCTAAAGAAGGAAGGAAGCATTTATCACCAAAGCACATATACGTACCATGCAGTTCTGTTGTACACGACTTCTGCCCAGTGTACTTTATAGACTGTCCATTAATACATTCTTATCAAAACTAGGCACAAAATCTTTCACTTATATAAAAGTGCTAAAATAAAAATGATCACTCACTAATTCTAAATCGTCAATGCAATATTGGTGTATTTAACTATGAACTAACTAGAATATTTTATCTTTTGAATTTTTCCCCCAGATAATTAATTTTTTTTAAGTCACACGAAGTATGGGTAACAAATTAACAAACCAAAGTAAATTACTTCATAGCTGTCTAAGCATAGGTAAATATTTTATCTCAAAAGCTTTAGATACACTTGGTGGTTTATTTAATGTGCATAAATTGTAGATGTTTTAATGGATTTAAAAGCTCTGTATCTAAATAATATCTCTACTGTAGATAATGAACAGTGCATTATAAATGATGGTAATTGTGCATTTCTCACCTGCAGAATAATTGCAACAGAATATGCAACGAATCTATTGGCAGAAGCAGCACTCTGCTGCCTTCTTTCATCCAGCTAGACTTTGAGGGATACAGTGCATCATTTTTGATTATGTCAAACAAGAAAGCTCACAGTACAGCATAGCATACTGTTTGTCAGACAATAAAAACTGCAGCAAGTGATTATAAAAATGGCTGGCAGATATATTCATTATGCCGAGCTAACGTCTTTTCTGCTTCGAATATCTGTACAATCTAACCAATAATCCATGCATGAGATTTCTAAACAGATCTCACCCATTCAATACTATATTCCATGGAAAGGTTTGTGGGTGTGTTTATACACGTGCACACGCACACACAAACACCACAGCTTAAAACAGTTAAACTTCCCAAGTTCATTTTGATACATTCAATAACGAGAATGTGTCAATCTGAATGTGTAATGAATGAAAATTTCAAAGATTTTGAAATTAATGATGCAGCTATTGAACTGCTTCTAAAGATTTAGATAAATGAAAGAAATAGTATAGAAATAATATTCAAGATGTTACATGGAAATATGTGAAATGATAGTACACATAAACCAGTCGTCAGAAGAACTGCCTCTAGATGCCAAGATACTCTAAGTAACTTCCATATTTTCTTCCATAAACAAAGTTGTGACAACTGACAACAGAAACCAGGCTCCTCTTTCTACCTGAGCTTGTGTGTATGTGCTGGGTTAATATGCATTTACTTGCCTTTGTACATTATTTATAAAGGAATTGAAGGGTATTTCCGGGCAACTCCAAAGCATGAACATTAAATTATGGAAATAAACCTAAGGAAAAACAATCCTGAAAACATGTGTGATTTATAAGAATGCAAAGAAACTCAAATTATTATATTAAAATTTAGAGTCTGAATATAAGGTACATGTTAAAACTTTGATTTGCTGGTCTAATTGTAGTAGTTGATATGTTGGTCAATTTATAAGTTTTGTGCTTTTTTTTAACATTTCGGTTTCTAGGTGGTGTATTTCACCTTACCTAAGAAATTATCATAAAGCAACATGAACTTTTGAATATTTAGCTAGTAAGGCTCATAGTGACGACGAGTTTACAGTCATTAATGTCTTTAAGACTTTCATAGATTAACAAAAAGATATTTTGTTCAACTCTGTAAAAACTTGGCCAAATACAAAATGGATTTTGAAAAGTCTTTATTATTTAGTTTGCTTTGATATCATTTCCAAAGTAAACTTGCCACTGTGGAGACAACATTTTGAAAATAATCTAATAATGCATTTAAAAATAAACTAACATTGAAACAAAAACACTGTTCATCATTATCATCTGTAGCACTGTTCTCTCGGAGAAATATTTAACAGAAATTTTGCATCGGGGTGGAGGGGATATTAGTCTGTTTAGGATATCAAAGCCCAAAAGATGGAATCACCTTAGTGTCTTTTTTGGATGAAAATGAGAAGTCTGTGTAAAGCAGAGATCCTGGAGACCAACTCCTTCTAAAGAAACTGAGATTTTCACAGTATCATGCTGGTATAATAAACATGGCAACTGACCTCAGAGGCTTAGAGTATCCTTGCATTTTAAAGGAAGAGTAGATTAAAAAAGAACCTTGTGAAGTTTGCATTATCGTTATTACTTCAAAGCTTCTGCTTTGGACTGGTGATTTTGTACTTTAAAATGTATTTTATATATGTTATTTTTAAGCAAAAACCTAAATAAAATATTTTTATAAAAATCAAAGTATACAGAAGTCTTTTACGTATTCTAGTAAATTATTAAGTAATTTGTGAATATAATTCTAAATAATGATATCATGATAAGAAGTTTTATATTGGTAATCAAGGTCAGAAAATATGCTAATATTTCCAAGACTCATGCTTTAAAGTGTTTTTTGAGGGACTAAAAGTAACCAATTTTAGCTTTCAAGTCCTTTCTGTAGGGATAGTTTTATAAATCACTGAGATCGTGCATATTAATTAGTGCCATAATATCAATGAATGTATATAATATCTACAATTTTCATAGTAGTGAAAATGTTTTACTAAAAATTCATGTACAAAATCTAGAATCTTAGAGCCTTTGTGTCATCTCACCACAGAGGAAATCACTCGTATTTCTAATCTGGTTCAAATCGCCATTGTCACCATTATCTGTACTGGAAATAAATCATCTTGAGATAAATAAATCTATTCCTTTAGGCTTTATTGGTTTAGTAATCAGAAGGACAGAAAAAAATTCCATTGCTAGGAGGCGCCAGTGGCTCAAGGAATAGGGCACCGGTCCCATATACTGGGGATGGAGGGTTCAAGCCAGGCCCCGGCCAAATCTGTAAAAAAAAAATAATTCATTGCCCATCCTAGGTATCTGTAACAAATTAAGATCATCTAGTATTTGATTATTCTCTTAATCTTACTAGGCTGCTACATAGGATAACAGGAAACTATAGATTGGGTGACATAAACAACAAACATTTATCTCTCACAGTTATGGGGGTAGATCTGGTGTCTGGTAGAGACACTCACCTAGTTTTCCAATGACTATTTTCATTTACTCTCAGATTGCCAATATGAAAATTTAAGAAAATTACCTCTCTCTGTTCACAATAGCTCTACCCTCATGATATAATTAACCCCCAAAGACTCCCCACCTCCTAATCCCATCACATTGGGGATTAAGATGTGAACATAAGAATCTGGGGGAGAATATAAACCCTCAGTCCACAATGATTATGAAACATAACGAACTAAGGATCAATAAAGAATCATCATTACGGAATATTATGCAGCCTTAAAGAAAGATGGAGACTTTACCTCTTTCATGTTTACATGGATGGAGCTGGAACATATTCTTCTTAGCAAAGTATCTCAAGAATGGAAGAAAAAGTATCCAAATGTACTCAACCCTACTATGAAACTAATTTATAGCTTTCACATGAAAGCTATAACCTAATTATAGCACAAGAATATGGGGAAAGAGGCAAAGGAGGGGAGGGGAGGGGAGGATGGGTGGAGGGAGGGTAATCGGTGGGACCACACCTACGGTGCATATTAGAAGGGTACAGGTGAAACTTACTGAATGCAGAATATAAAGATCTTAACACAATAACTAAGAAAATGTCAGGAAGGCTATGTTAACCAGTTTGATGAAACTATTTCAGATTGTGTATAAAACCAGCACATTGTACCCCATGATTGATTAATGTACACAGCTATAATTTAATTAAAAAAAATAAAAAGAAAAGAAAAGAAGAAAAGGAGTTGTGAAGAATTGAACTAAGGCAGTACCAGGGATGTTATAGAACATCATTCATACTTTTTTGATTCATGATTTGCAACGCAAGTTTACGTAAATGACTCTTTGGATGCCCTCAATAAGTTATCAGACTAACATTTTATTTTCCTCATTAAAATGAGACACAAAAAGGTTGCATGACACAAAAAGGAAAGCTAGTCTGTACTTACCTTGCTCATAGCAGTACTCCAATAATGCCCATTAAATGGAATGTCAGTGTCAAAATAGTTTCAAAGCCTTGTCTCTGTACATCAAATTTTTTTGTGTTTATTTATGAGATTCTTTTATTAGATTACAAAAGTAGCTTCTAATAGTCCAAGAAATGGGAAGAGTTAAGAAAAAGATTTTAAGCTTGAATGGCTGGGAGAAGGGAATGGACAAAGTTATCTTTTTTGGCAAATGACAAACATGAAAATAGTATATTTTAGGAAGAGAAGATTTATGGGTCCAATTTGAAGCAGCTTGAGTTTGAGTCACTGATGAGCTATCCAAGTGAAGATGGTTATAGGAAGGTAGAAATATAGCCCATAAGATCAGGAAAAAAAATGATAGTAATCATCGTGTTGACAGAATGAGGAGTTCTGAAAAAATTACATGAAATTTCTTAGTGATAATGTGTAGTAAAGGAAAATTTGACAATTTCATTGGGTTTGTTGCTGGCTACTACTCTCTATTAATTACACTCAGAACATTAGTGTGGATACAAGATTGAAATCTAGGGTGTCAAGCATCTTTGTGTGCCTGCCTGTGGGTCCCTGTGTGTGTACTTCAGAAAGAACACCGTATCCAGTTTGATAAATGACATTGTACAGTATCGGTGGTTTGTATTATCTCTGAATTGGTTTTCCCCAAGAAGCTAAAGTATCGATTTACAAAACCCCAGAGATATAACGCTGCCCACTGAATCTCCTTCCAAGCTTTACAGTTTTCTCTTCTAATAATAAAGTATGCGTCAGACATCCACAGATAACAATGGCAATCCCCGGTATGTTTTTCAAGAACATTCTCAACAAAAGCTCATACAGTAACAGACAGCACAGAGGATTTACCATCACCAGGCTGTTGTTCTGTTACGTTGTCACTGTAATTTGCTCCTGGGCTGATGTAGATGGAATTACTCCTTTTCATTACCCACAATGTCCTTTTAAACAACACTAAATGCTGGGTTAAAAAGTATTGCTATGAGAAATGCATTAAATGGATGGCTGCTCTGTGCAGTGGCGGACGGCTACTTATTAGAGTAACGTCCTCGTAAGGCAGATCTAGTGGGGTAGAATGACCATGGAAAGCCAGAGGATGAATGGGTTTGAGAAAGTGTGGTATTTATCTATACACACCACAGAGCACTATTCAGCTGTAGAAAGGAAATTCTCTCATTGGCAACAACATAGATGGACTTACAGGACATCATGTTAAGAGAAATGAACTCAGCACAGAGTTGATACCCTGTGATCTCATGTGGACTCTATCAGAGTTGAACGTGTCGAAGTGGAGAGCAGAATGGTGACTGTCAGTCTGGGGAGGGGCAGCCTCCAGTGGGCAGGGAAAGAGGACACATCCGTTCAGTGCGTGAACTTTCCGTTAGAGGGAGGGATGAGTTCCGATTGCACAGCATGGTAACTGTACATAACAATAATGTATGGTGTATGTCAAAAGGGCTACGAGAGAGGATTGTTCAAGTTCTCACCACAAGGAAATGATAAGTATTTAAGGTGAGAGATGTGCAAATTAGCTTGATTTGATCCCACAATGTGTACATGAATCAAAACATCCACGTTGTGCCCCATCAATATGGACTACTAGTATTTGTTAATTAAAAAAAACTTAGAAAAGAATGTATTTGACATTTGTCTAGTTCCACAGATCATTTGCTCTGCGGGTGGGGCGGCTTCTCACATGGGCTAGTGTTCCGGAAAGCATCCAGTTGTTCATCTCTTAGCCGGAAGCTGACTTGACCTAGAGGAAAGGTGGGGAGGGTGGGCAGGAGTGAGCTGGTCTCTCAGCAGCTGCTACAGAGAATGACATTGGAGAGTAAGGGACAAAGTGCGGATCCCGTAGGAAGCAGGGGGATTATTCCACAGACACATTCGTTCCCAAACTCCTGCGCTGGACGATCTTGGTCCCGGAAGACCTATCCCTCCAAAAGTAGTTCTTTTCGGCTAAGCCTGAAAATACTGATTATTTCACTTTCTTTGGAGCTCTTCAAAGAACATCAGGCCCTTACATTTACAGAAAAGTGCTACTGTAACAAAATCTATTTTACTCTGTATAATCCTGCAGTTACCAAATCCCTTGACTGTGGAATTTACTTCTGCCATAGAATTTATTAATACATGGCAGTTCTGGTGAGACTAAGCTCTAAGCTGTGAGCCTCGTTGGGGCAGAGACTCTGTGTTACTCCCCTCTGCGTCTCTTGATCTTAGCACAATACACTATAGAAATGTACATTTTAAACAAAATAAGTAGGAAGTAATGACTTTTGCAAATTTGGTAGTTGTGTTTTAAAGATAGTTTATTTAGTTGAAAGTGTGAATACCTTGGCTTTTAATGGAAGCTTTGCTTAATAAGAGGCTCGAAAATTTTTGCAACTCTAGTCATCGACCCAAGCAATGAAGGAGTGGGAAATGTGGGCCTAGGATATTATACCATGAAGATCGTGGGGGTAGCAAGATGAACGGAGGGTGGGGTACAAAGGGCAAACCCCACAAGCGTGATATGCACAAAGAACAAGGGCTCATGGCGGCCAAATAATTGAGGATTCGGGACTAACTCAGAAGCACTTTGCCCTCTGTGTGTGGTTTCCTAGGTGAGCCCATGCATTTAGGAAATATTTTTAGCAACTGTCAACATTCGCCAATGGACATCTTTCGACAACATTAAACTGCCTTGACACAGCACTGGTGGCTGTTTATCTAATGTGAGCACGAGAAGTTCTTTGTTGAAAAAACTTAACCTGAGTGATTCTTCTTCCCTTTAAAGAGTCATTTACTGTGTAATGGATATGCGGGTCATAAGGCGATTCACAGGAGCTAACATACTGTTTGCATGCCAATATCCCCACATCATTCATGTTTACATTTTCTCTCTTTTTTTTTTTCAAATCCAGCATACTTTAATTTTTTTTGTATTAAATCGTAGCTGAATACATTAGTGCAATTATGGGGTACAGTGTGCTGCTTTTATATGCAATTTGAAATACTTTCATCAAACTGGTTAATATAACCTTCACCTCATTTTCTTAGTTATTGTGGTAAGATTTATATTCTATCCTTGCTACATTTAACAGGTACTCTTGTAAAATGCACCATAGGTGTGGTCCCACCAATTACCCTCTCTCCACCCACTCCCCCTTCTCCTCTCCTCCCCCTCTTCTTTCCTCTTCATCTTGGGCTATAGTTGGGTTATACCTTTCAATTGAAAGTGTGGGTGCTTATAAATTGTTTTCATAGTAGGGCTGAGTACATTGGATACTTTTTCTACCATTCTTGAGATACTTTGCTAAGAAGAATATATTCTAGCTCCATCCATCTAAACATAAAAGAGGTAAAGTCTCCATCTTTTTTTAAGGTTGTATAATATTCCATGGTGGTCATATACTACAGTTTATTTATTTATTTATTTTTTTATTGAATCCTAACTGTGTACATTAGTTCAATCATGGAGTACAGTGTGTGGGCTTCATATACAATCTAAGATAATTTCATCCGCCTATTCGACATAACATTCGTGAGATTTTCTCATTTACTGTGTGAAAACATCTGTGTTCTGCATTTAGTAATTTTCCCCTGACCTTTGGCCCACATGATGAAATCCCAAAACCAGAGATGTTGGTGTGGATGTGGAGAAAAGGGAACCCTTCTATATTGCTGGTGGGAATGCAAACTAATACATCACTTTTGGAAAAATGTTTGGAGAACACTCAGAGATCTAAAAAATAGACTTGCCATTTAACCCTATAATTCCTTTACTTGGTATATACCCAGAGGACTGAAAATCACATTATAACAAAGATATCTGTACCAGATTGTTTATAGCAGCCCAATTCATAATTGCTAAGTCATGGAAGAAGCCCAAGTGCCCACTAAGCCACAAATGGATTAATAAATTGTGGTACTTGTATACCATGGAATATTATGCAGCCTTAAAGAAAGATGGTGACTTTACCTCTTTCATATTTACATGGATGGAGCTGGAACACATTCTCCTTAGCAAAGCATCTTAAGAATGGAAGAAAAAGTATCCAATGTATACAGCCCTAATATGAAGCAAATTTATATCTTTCATGTGA